>JAAQRH010000180.1:0-17245 GCA_013186785.1 Fusarium pseudonygamai
GAGTTCGCTCACTGCAGATCGGCCTTACTTGTGTTAGTGTCCAAGGTCTGGTACTACCTACCTACCGTTCCTGCCTCTCTTCCATGGACGGGCTGGGTACTTTACTCCAGCCGTTTCTTTTGCTTTGAGTGATTATTCTCGTCATTCTCTTCTCTTCCTCCACTGTAGCATTCTGCAATTTTCTGCTTGCATTGAGTATCACCATCAGCGATAGCGCATCACCATCTTCATCATGGACAGGACATCTACACTAGAAGATGCAGAACTTCAAACCTCCCGCACGCCAAGCAGACGGCCTTGGCTCGCATCAGCCTTTGGAGGGCCCAACGTCACAATTGGCCCGCGAATCGAACCCCTCGCCGAGCACTTGGCGCATATATCCGAAAGCGACAGCACCGCAGCTGAAGATCTCGTCGACAAGCAAGTCGCTTCCGAAGCGGGAAATGCTATTCAGTACAGGACATGTTCTTGGCAAAAGACTGCAGGGCTGCTCTTTAGCGAGTACATCGTGCTCTCTATCATGAGCTTCCCTTGGTCATATAGTCTTCTGGGTCTAGTGCCCGGATTGATCTTGACGGCTGTCATTGCTGGGC
This sequence comes from Fusarium pseudonygamai, assembly GCA_013186785.1. Classification (NCBI taxonomy): domain Eukaryota; kingdom Fungi; phylum Ascomycota; class Sordariomycetes; order Hypocreales; family Nectriaceae; genus Fusarium; species Fusarium pseudonygamai. The sequence goes on from JAAQRH010000180.1 coordinate 594, forward strand.
TTGTTCTGTACACGAGTCTTGTGCTCTGGGAGTTTTGTCTGCGACATCCCGAGGTTAGAGATGTGTGTGACATTGGGCAGATGATCTGGTGGAATAAGAGATGGGCGTGGTGGTGGACAGCAGTAATGTTTGTGCTGAACAATACCTTTATTCAAGCTCTGCATGTCCTGGTCGGCGCAATCTACCTCAACACCATGACCGAGGCCGATTCCATATCAGGCTGCAGAACCGTTGCATTCGCTGCAGTGGTCACGGTGATTAGCTGGGTCGGGTCGCTTCCTCGCACCTTTAGCATGTTGTCAAAGCTTGGCTTTGCCTCGACATTCTTTACATTCATTTCCGTCATCTTGGCAACGGCATTTGCAGGCGCTCAGGGTAATCCTGCTGGTTATCCTGAGATGGGCGAACCCATAATCTCAATCTGGACACCAAAGACAACGACACTTGTTACTGGCATGTCGGCTTTCATGAATATGAGTTACACATTCATCGGTCAGACTACAATCCCTAGCTTTATCGCTGAGATGCGTGATCCTAGGTAAGTTGCTGTGTCATTCGATGCAACCGTGATAATTCTGACAAAAGAACAGAGATTTCCCCAAGGCATTGTGGGCTTGCACCATGGCTGAGATTGTCACGTTCAGCGTTGTCGGGTCTGTCATCTACGTTTACACGGGCAACCAGTACATGGTCACACCAGCATTCGGCGTCCTCACTGATACCTACAAGAAGGTCTCATATTCTTTCATGGTTCCGACTATTATCTTTGTCGGTTGCCTGTATGCAAGTGTCACAGGCAGATTTGTCTTCTTCAGAATGTTTAAGGACTCAGAGCATCTCACATCGCACACATTCAAGGGCTGGTTCTGGTGGGGACTGGTGTTGCTGATCAGCTGGGCCGCCTCTTTCTTTATCGCTGAGATCATTCCATTCTTCTCTTCGTGTAAGTGACTACTCTCAGACTTATGGGTCAGTGCTAATAATTCTCAGTGTTGTCGGTCATGTCGTCGCTGTTCAACTGCTGGTTCGGCTTCATCTTCTGGGCTCTGGCCTACTTCCGCATGCGCAATGCAGATCGCAAGGCCGGAAGGAAGCGAAACCCCGTCCTTGACGCTCTTTCAATAGCGCTAAACGTGGTGATCATGTTGACTGGTGCTTTGTACCTCACGCTGGGAACATACGCCAGTGTGCAGGGTATCATAGATCAGTTCCGTGCAGGGCAAGTGAGCAGTGTCTTTTCATGCAAGAGTAATGGGCTTTGAGGGAAATCGGAGTATTATTATGGCGCTTTGGTTTAGTTTAGCACTTATAGACAATAGACAGGCATATGATGATGATGACAGGTGATTGTTGACAGTAAAGGGCTCGTCCCGTATGGCTGCTGTGTCGCTTTTGCCGGCTCCCTAGTAGTCAATTCTCTTCATAAGAGATGAATTATTGAACAATACAGGAATGGGAGACGCGGAGTTATCTGGTACACACGTTCGAGTCCGATCTGCTGGTGACTGAAAGTTGTTTTGATCTGTTCTTCTGTCACTCTTCCAACTCATGCACACATTTTCCTCGCGACAGTTATGATCTGCAACGCTATAGAACACTCGCATCAGATACGTGATTTGATCATGGTGGGAGGTCCCGATACATCTTCATTGCCAATTTACCATAGCCTTGTGCTGAGTTCAAAGGACACTGTTTCATCATTTGAAGCCCTGGGCATCATCGAAGCCAACTTGCCATCATCCTCGGTTCATTGAAGTGATTGAAGATAAATAATAGCTTTCTTGACTTTTATCCGACGTTCACACACTACCCTCATCCCAATTGCTCAAATATCTTGGGAGTATACTTATCGATGCGTGATCGCTGGTTATCATGACTGATGAACGACACATACGAGACATGAATTGAGAGACAGTATCGATTCGTGAATAAAGCCTCCGTAAATAGTCCTCAATCTAATCCAGATGACTCCTTGGCAAGGAGTTAGTGTACTCGGAACGAGATACCGACTTGGGGATACCAGTGCCATTAACCCACACTGACATCACTACACAAAGAATGGAACCCAAACTAAGCGACTACTCAATATCATAATTCACCACTGTTACTAAAGCAAAAATATCAGTGCAAGGAAATAAGCTTAAGCAAAATCCCCAGTGTCAAAGAATGCGGAGCGGCTCCGGATCCGATGTGGATAACTGCCGATAAACGAGACCGAGTCCCACCGAGGATTCTCAATTGATCACTGGAAACAATTCCCATGTTCTAGGGTCCAATTGGATTAAGCACGGAATATAGGGAGTGAATCACTTGTCCGTCATAGAACATGACACTGGTAATCGAGTCATAGAACTCACAGTTGATGCCAAGCCCTGCACACCCACGCCCTTGAACCGAACACTAACATGACATTTGTTAATAGCGCCCAACCCCAACTGTCAATTATTGAACATGCAAATTATTAACCGATTCGGATCCTATTTCCGGGATTATAAATTCTTCTTCCTCCTCCTCCCCACTCACCTCTCCCTCAACCCATCTCAACTCTCAGAGCAGTTATCTCATGTCTACTACACTCTTCACACCCTGAGGCATTAGAAAAACTGTACCCTTTTTTGTGATCTACCGTGTTTTGACACACATGACATTTAACGAACACAATGCAGAGGACAGCTGCCTAAAAAACCAGCACGAAAAGCAGGCCATACCTATAACTAACCCCGATGCCCCCCGTGGCGATGCCGTCCCGGCCCCGGACGATGCGGGCCTCGAGACCGGACGTGTAGCGCACCCCAGCGAGGCCAGCACCGACGACAGTGAACCGAACCTCGAATTCCCGGAGGGCGGACTCCAGGCTTGGCTTGTAGTCTTTGGATCCTTTTGTGGAATGTTTTCGATCTACGGTCTCATCAACACTTCTGCTGTTTTTGAGTCGTACTTTTCCGAGAACCAGCTTCGTGATTACTCGTCTTCGCAGATTGGCTGGATCTTCAGTCTTTATCTCTTCCTTGTCTTTCTTGTCGGTATCCAGGTCGGACCTGTTTTTGACAAATACGGTCCTCGACTTATTGTTGCCTCTGGAGGCATACTCATCGCCGCAAGCTTATTCATCCTCAGCGTTTGCGAGGAATTCTACCAAATCCTTCTTTCATACTCGGTTGTGGGTGGCCTTGGAGGCGCCCTTCTCAATTCACCGTGCTATGCATCTATTGCCCATTGGTTCGACAAGAAACGAGGTCTCGCAACTGGAGTTGCAATGACTGCGGGATCAATTGGCGGCATCATCTTTCCCATCTTTCTACAGAAACTTCTTCCCAGCGTTGGCTTTGCATGGACGACCCGTATCCTGGGCTTCATCATCCTCGGGCTCACCGTTCCCGCCACGCTCTTCATGCGCTCGCGTCTCCCACGATCAAACAAGGTGTCTTCGGTTTGGCCAGACTTGAGCATCTTCAAAGACCTAAAGTTCACGTTTTCCGCATGTGGAATCTTCTTTATGGAATGGGGACTCTTCGTGCCATTGACGTACATCGTGTCTTATGCCGGACGACACTCTGGCGACGCCAACAGCTCTTACACCCTGATTTCGATCCTCAATGCGGGTTCATTGCTTGGTCGTTTTCTCCCCGGTCTTTTAGCCGACAAGATCGGGCGGTTTAATGTCATTCTACTGACGCTTGGTCTCTGTATCATATCGGCCTTTGCTCTGTGGTTGCCGGCTGGAGACTCCAAGGCTATGATCATCGCATTCGCTGTTGTGTTTGGTTTTGCAAGTGGTAGTAACCTTGGACTCACACCAGTTTGCGTAGGTCAGCTCTGCGATCCTCGCGACTATGGACGATTCATCTCGACAGCTTTCATGGTAGCTAGCTTTGGAACCCTCAGCAGCTTGCCAATTGCTGGTGCCATTCTCGAGGCTGGCAATAAGGGTGACACTGGCTGGACTGCTCTCATCGTGTTTGATGGGCTGTCGTACGTGCTGGCACTCGCCTGTTTCCTTGCTGCCAGGGTGATGGCTGTCGGCTGGGATGTCAAGAGTGTCTACTAAGACGACTCGATTGGTAATGCCGCTCTTCCTTGGAGATGCACGCGATGAACTGAAATGTCATGCGATGCAATGTCCTCAATTGGATGAGTATGAGCGACAGGGAATGGATGGTCCGGTGATGTATTATACCAGCCGATAATCTTTACCGGGACCGAGGTATCAACTGATTTTGTTCAAGATGCCTCCCCGGAGTTGTATTGTTACCGCTCAATTGCTGGGAGTAACAATGAGGAATGGGAGAACGATGTCCATTTAGATACTGGCCTTAGGTAGGTAAACTGACTGTAGTCGCTCATTGATCATAAGTAGATAGAATTCACTCATTTTGAATAATTGCAAATGTAACATGCTGTGTTCCCACGGGATCAGGTTGTCAATGTCCGCGATTTTTAAACGTAAACTCAGGGAGATGCAAACATTGGAGATACGAGTCCGAAGCAAAAAGAGGGTCTCAGGTCCTCATCATGTCCAATGACGCATCTTCCCGTCGTCTCGCCCTCACCGAGAACCCGCGATTAACCGTATCTCAAAACGCTCACCACGACAGATTCTCCACGCGCTCTTGTGAGTGGCTCTCCTTTACCTTTCACCCCGGATCATCTATCTCCCGCCCTATATCACTCGGCATACTGACTCCGAGACCACCCGTAGCGCAAGGTCAAGCACCAACTGACCTTGTGCGTGTGTCGACCCTTTTTGGCTTAGGCCGTCGAATCCCGGCCACGGGATAATCTTGATACGATCCAAACCACGAACCTCCCGAAAGCTCCTGGTATCAACGGTTTTTCCCTTCCAATTCCAAAACCTCAAGTTAATCGTTGCAACAGACAGCGACGTTCTCTTTTCTCTTTTCTCTCTTCACTCCCTCTCCCCTCCACCCTCCGACATCATGCAGTCCTTCGCCAGAGCCACTCGCGCCTCGGCGCTGCAAAACGTTGGCCGCCGAGCCTATTCTTCGTCGCAGTATGCCCAGACCATCAACAACCTGCGCATCAACGCCGACACCAAGGTCATCTACCAGGGCTTCACCGGAAAGCAGGGAACGTGAGTTGGCGCAATTATCGAATTTCGAGAGGGTATATAAAATTAACGAATGACGTAGTTTCCATGCTCAACAAGCTATCGAATACGGTACGGTCTTCGCTATATCGATGTCACGATGATACATGTGACAGAAAACTGACTCTCGACAAACAGGCACAAAGGTCGTCGGTGGAACAAACCCCAAGAAGGCTGGCCAGACTCACCTCGGCCTCCCTGTCTTCAAGAACGTTGGTGAAGCCGTCAAGGAGACAGGTGCCACTGCCACTGGTCTCTTCGTCCCGTACGTCTAAATCAACCACCCTCCAACGAAAACGACCCCTAACAATTTTTCTCAGTCCTCCTCTGGCCGCCGCCGGTATCGAGGAGGCCCTCGAGGCCGAGATCCCCCTCGTTGTCTGCATCACTGAGGGTATCCCCCAGCACGGTATGTTTTTTGCAACGTAGATGGAACGTTTTGAAGGTTTCTAACATGGGACCCACTTAGACATGGTTCGCATCACCGACATGCTCAAGACCCAAAGCAAGACTCGTCTCGTCGGACCCAACTGCCCCGGTATCATTGCTCCCGAACAGTGCAAGATCGGTATCATGCCTGGCTTCATCCACAAGCGCGGCCGCATCGGTATCGTCTCTCGTTCCGGTACTCTCACCTACGAGGCCGTCAACCAGACCACCCAGGCCGGTCTTGGTCAGTCTCTCGTTGTCGGAATCGGCGGTGACCCCTTCTCCGGTACCAACTTCATCGACTGCCTCAAGGTCTTCACTGAGGACCCCGACACCGACGGTATCATCATGATTGGTGAGATTGGTGGTTCCGCCGAGGAGGACGCCGCCGAGTTCCTCAAGCAGGCCAACACTGTCAATGGTGGTAAGCCCGTTGTCAGCTTCATCGCCGGTATCTCTGCTCCTCCCGGCCGACGAATGGGTCACGCCGGTGCCATTGTTTCTGGTGGTAAGGGTGGTGCCGACACCAAGATCAAGGCTCTTGAGGACGCTGGTGTCATTGTCGAGCGCTCTCCCGCTGGTCTGGGCAAGGCTCTCTACAACGAGTTCGTCCGCCGCGATCTGCTATAATTTTATAACTAAGATACGTCTACTATTTGGTTCACCCTTGGGAGACAAGATGTGTGAGTCGGGGAGTGAGTTAGTAGAGTCCGGTTCATTGACCGAGGACTCGCTCATGGAGGGCTATTTGCATCATACTGCATGATTTCTTCGTACGTACCTGATAGAGCAAGGATGGTCTGGCTGGCGCGCAGGCTAGATTGTGGAAAGGCCTTTTGGTGTTCCTTTCCGCAGGCGAGTGTGCCATAACCCTCAGCACGCAATGCGCCAACAATGTCACATTACATGAACCATCTAATGTTGAAAAGTGTTTCAAGCTATATTTGACCATGCTGGAGTATGCACATGTGACCATGCAATGTACGAGAAATTGTGTAGGCGTGCTCCCAAGTGAAGAATTGATAGACATATCGCTGTCGACGTTGATAAAAACAATTGAAAGGCTACGGCTGCATGTCTCAAATCTCAATTGGTTTATCAAGCACAGTTATAGGGAGCTAGGGAAAGAAAACTCAGGATGTTAACCCTGAGTGATGAAGATCTTTAGGTAAACCTAGCCTAGGCTTAGGTGAATCTTTGCCAAGTTTATTTTGACACCCTATATCAAGGTTCGGTGTTTTCTTGCTCTATGAAGGGGCAGGTAAGGATCCAAGGGTCATGCAAGAGTTTTCTTGATATATAGTTTGAAAGTAAAAAATGCAAAGGCAAAGCGCTAGACCTTGATGGGTTGACCGAAAGAAATATCCAATCTATGTATATAAGCCAAGACTCCAGTGGAGGTCGGCCTTGCTGTTCCTAAGAACTTGATTGTGACGACACGATTGCATTAGAAAGTGTGTAGCCATGCAAACATGTGAGGAATTGCTTCATATTACCGTTAACTACCACCTATCTTGTGTCATTAACCGTGACCTGCGAACCATATGAAGTGAGCTAATGCACACCGTACCCTGTCTAAGTTGTTAAAAAGAACCGACGGAAACTCCCCATACCATGCTTAAAGAAATTGTGTTTCAGATCGCCATTCCTTCTCTTGGTCCCCCAGAGTTCACATTAGTTTTCATGTAGCAGTCTAGAAACGACGTCCCCCATGTATGCCTCTTCCAGCTCGTAGTCTCGGCCTCCGTTGCGATCTATGCCGAAGTGAACGAAGGCCTCGACAACATCATCCAATGCGAATCCCATGTTCACGAACCGTTCAACAAGGTTTCTGTTGTATCCGTTAAGTCTACCTCTTGTTAGCTACCTATACCCTTGCCGTCTCCATGTTTGACGTACCGAGCAACCTCGTCCCTGACCGGAGCAGCTGGAACGTCATTTTGGTATTTAGTGACATCAACGTCTTGTCGCGGAGCGCCGGCATATTTGACAGCCCATTCGTGAGCCATGAGAGCGAAGCGCTTGGGATCTTCTATCATCATCTTTGCAACCTCGGCGTCTTGCGGATCCTTGGGGTTTGGGCATTCGAGGAGCATTCGAAGGGAGAGAAGGGCGGTCTTGATGGTTTGGACGGGAGACCAGTTGGAGCTGAGGGTGTCAAGGCAGATGGCGCCCTAAAAGGTTGGGTTAGAATTCCTTTCTTGTAGTCCGCCTCTTGTTGGCTATCGCCAATCCACCAAGAAGACTGTTCCTGGGTTCCACGTCCCGCTATTCGAAGGGAGTTGACCTACCGTCTGGCTGCTGATATTCGGATGCCAAACCTTGGTGTCAAATCTTATCACCGGCGCCTTAAAGGGATACTGCTCCGGGATTTGTATGTCGACTGTGAAGGTGCCTCCAGAATAAGGGGTATCGGGCGGCGCAGGGAATGTTCCTTTGAGGTGCTTTAAGTCGTTGTCGACAAGAGTCGCGTTGACGCCTGAGTCGTCATGATCGGCTTCGATATCCTTGAGCTCCTTGAGAACACGCCGGTCCCGAGACATGATGGTGATATGGAGGAAGAAGCGGTGATGGAAGAGTTGAGGATTGTTGAATAACAAGCTGAATTAAAAAGGAGAATAGTTGGATCGAGTGAGGAGATAAGAGATAACTTTGGGCCGTAAGACTGGCCTTCTGCAGGTCAGGTCGTGTCTTGTGCAGGTCAGGCAGGCTATTCGGTTGGTGATATTGGATGGAGAGGGAGGGGTCCTTGATTTTTGTCAGGCCGTGGCGTAGGAGGCAGACGTCACTCCACTGAGACCGCTAAGAGTTAGCGTCCTGCGGGGGGTGTTGCTCTTGGGTTGCAGTGTAGGTCGGGTTCAAAAATAGAATATCATGGGTCAAGTCCGCGAAAAATGGTTCCAATGGATACAAGTTCAACGTGTGTTTGTATAAGTGCGTCGATGGGAAGAGGAGGTGGTTGAACAATGCTGCTTTATATATAGGTACCTTCTTTCAATAAAAACTTTATTCACTAAAAACTTTGCCTTATCTGACTGTGGTTCACAACAAAGGTTTTTATGTTTTCAACTGCATCACTAATAGTAAGAGCTTATTCAATTTTGTAGGGCTCCGACTTCACAAGGGAATATTGACTAGAGTCAATCACATCACATAGGATGTAGCTTTGCTATTTCTGTTGGTTTCCTCACATTAAATTCTGGCCGTAAAAGCTAGGGCTTTTAAGGACTGCAGGGCCGACTTTTAAGTATTGGCTTGTATGGGAGCTTCTTTCAGTCAACTCATCAAGGTTCAGTGCTGTCCCTTCCATTGGATCGCCAATTTTGAACCTACATGTCGAGAAATTTCCTTCGCACGACTCTTGGGATTCTTTCTTGATTTCTTGTCTCTCTGTATCCGTACTTGACAAAACCATTGAGACATACAGCTTCCAATCGTTTTCGTCAACGATAGCCAAATGTCTATGAGATACTTGCATCAACCCCAAGCAGACGAAGGGACATACTGAGAAATAACTTGAGCTCACAAAGAATAATTTCAGTTTACTACAAATTTGAATCATACTTTTTCCATCCACTCCAACATCTGCATTCATTGTTATTGAAGCTGTTGTTGAGGCTTCACGTGACTCAGCTAAGAGCAGCACGTGACTAGGCTGGAGCTGTCGTGTTTCCCTGGCGCCTGGCGGTCGCTTTCATCATCACTAAGCTCGGGAGCCTCGACCTCTCTCCTCCACATCAAATCACATCCACCATCACGACTCACCTCATTGAAACCACTGCCACGCTAAATAAACGATACCACATAATCTATAGCTCCCAGAGCTGATCCTGACAAAATGGTAAACACTTCTGTCATAATGCAGCTCAACAGCTATTGACGTTATCTAGGGTCAAGGTCAATCCGGCATGGGAGAAGGGGGACGCGATGAGAAGGACAAGAAGGCAAGAAACTCGCTCAGGACTTCTATTCCCACTCTAACAACCCAATAGAAGGATAAGCCCAAGTACGAGCCCCCGCCTCGACCTACCACACGAGTCGGTCGCAAGAAGAGAAAGGCTGGTGGCACCAGCGCCGCTCAGAAACTTCCCGCCGTCTACCCTACCAGCCGATGCAAGCTCCGACTTTTGCGAATGCAGCGAATCCACGATCATCTCTTGCTCGAGGAGGAGTACGTCGAAAACCAGGAACGCCTACGCAAGGCCAAGGCAGCCAAGGAGGGTCAATCCGCTGGCACTGATGCCGATGTCGATCGATTAGCGGACGAGCGTGGCCGTGTCGATGACATGCGAGGAAGCCCCATGGGCGTTGGAACTCTAGAGGAGTTGATCGATGATGATCATGCGATCGTTAGTAGTACTACTGGTCCCGAGTACTACGTTAGCATCATGAGCTTCGTCGACAAGGACTTGTTGGAACCTGGCGCTAGTGTTCTTCTGCATCACAAGAGCGTCAGTATTGTTGGCGTGCTGACAGATGATGCCGATCCTATCGTCAGTGTCATGAAGCTCGACAAAGCTCCTACCGAGTCATACGCCGATATTGGTGGTCTGGAGCAGCAAATTCAGGAAGTCAGAGAATCAGTAGAGTTGCCACTGCTCCATCCGGAGCTTTACGAAGAGATGGGTATCAAGCCTCCCAAGGGTGTCATTCTCTACGGTGCTCCCGGTACTGGAAAGACATTGCTGGCCAAAGCCGTCGCCAACCAGACATCTGCCACTTTCCTACGTATCGTGGGTAGTGAGCTTATTCAGAAGTATCTTGGTGACGGTCCCCGACTTGTGCGACAGCTTTTCCAGGTATGTGATCTCTTTGGTGTGTTTGGCTGTTACTAACATTGTCAGGTTGCTGGTGAGAACGCTCCTTCTATCGTCTTTATCGACGAGATTGATGCCATTGGTACGAAGCGATACGATTCCACATCAGGTGGTGAGCGTGAAGTCCAGCGAACTATGCTGGAACTTCTCAACCAGCTGGATGGTTTCGACGACCGTGGAGACGTCAAGGTCATTATGGCCACAAACAAGATCGATACCCTGGATCCCGCTCTGATCCGACCTGGGCGTATCGATCGAAAGATCCTTTTCGAGAACCCCGACCAGAACACCAAGCGCAAGATCTTTACACTTCACACCTCAAAGATGAACCTCAACGATGATGTCGACCTTGAGGAATTCATCTCCCAAAAGGACGACCTTTCAGGTGCCGACATCAAGGCCATCTGCTCCGAAGCCGGTCTGCTCGCTCTCCGAGAACGACGAATGCGGGTGCAAATGGCGGACTTCCGATCAGCGCGTGAGAGAGTACTCCGTACAAAGCAGGAGGGTGAGCCAGAGGGTCTGTATCTGTAAAGCACTTGTACATGAGCGATTGGGACAGATAGATGGGTCTCGGTTATTAATGAGAACTAGAGGTTTAACAGCCACTTTGAGCGGAACGTTTTTGTACTAGGGTTAATGCTGAGGTTGGCAATGGCCTAGGACTTGATGTTCAGTGTAATGTTACATGTTGACAGCGTAATGCGTTTGCAACTTCCGTGAACGGAGTGTATCCCGCCTCCATTACCCTTGATGAGTGGACAAACAAACTCCATCCCAAACTGATACTTTATTGTCCATCCCGATATCCTCCATAACCCATACACGGATCCTAAAATGCAGACATATCATGAGGATCCCAGTTGTTGTTTCTAATACCAAGCTGGCAGACGGTGTAGGCGTAAAACTAATTGCCGTTCTCCTTCTTCACAACCTCATTGTTCTGCACTCCGACGGGTGAATGATTGTACAGCCAGCGTGCAATGATGAAGCTCCCAATGGCCCAGCCCCAGACGAGGACGGCGATGGAAGAAGTGACAAGCAGTGCAGGCACGAGAACAAGAAGGGCAACGCCAATCCAGAAAAGAGCAAAGACGATTGCTGCGCCAAGAGCGAATAGGATGGTTGAGAGGGAGAACGTGAGGAAGATTAGAAGAGGGAGGAATGAAAGAAGAAGTTGTGATATGATAAAGGACTGTATTGTTAGTGATGGCAAGTCGACGGTGAGAGGGAACGTACAAAGAGAATAGGCCGCGATGAAGCAAAAGAAGCAGTATTGTCGTAAGCTTTCTGTCGAGAATTAGGCGGGACAACACGATCCACGGAGCTCCGCGCGTAGGCGATGAAGCCTGATGCGTTGTCACGAGCAGTCTCGCTGTAAGAGTTTGTAGCGGCGGGAGCCATTGCTGCGATGGGCGGAGTGAGAAAGGAGCGTGGATGGTTGAAGATGGTTTATGGTGTCGGTGGTACAATTGTCATTATGGGAGGTGCTGAGATAGCTCTTCAGGGAGGTTGAGGTCAGCTTCCCTTTGAGATGACGTGGGGGATGTTCTGGGTAGTACGTACCCACCAAACACGGCAATTGGGATCTGGGGTGGTGAGGTACGGAGAGACCAATCAGATGTCACACTTGCTTGGCTTGCAATGTGCTGTACCGATGGGCTGTGTAAAGATTAATCGAATTGACAATCAATCAATTATGGACTTTTTGATATTCCAATATTACCGTGAATGCCTGAGTCCTGCCTATTAAAATTTTGGAGACTGCCACTCCAAGTTGTCCAAACGCTACCTATAATCTCACATATAGCTCATATCAACATCTTCCACTGCGACTGTGCTCAACTGAGAAACAAGTTGATCAAGGCGTGACAGGACTTGATTAATCTCCAGCCTTGTTTCATAGTTCTTGTCCAACATGCCTGATATGAGGTCATATGCCAGCTGGTTGCTCAAAGCCTCACCTACAGATTGGCTCTTATCACACAAGGCCTTGAGACTCGTCATGAAGTGCTCGTGTTCTGAAGCAATCTGGCACGAACGTCCATCCTTTGTCCTGCAAAAGCTGTCCCACAATTCATTTCGCCCAGCTCTGCCTCTCTTTGCCACACCTAGCATTAGTGCAAAGCAGCATCCGAGTTGCCATACATCGGCACGGAGGTTGCTCTCCAGGTGTGCGACTTGCTCTGGGGCGAGGAAGATATACGAGCAGTCGTCGAAATTGGTTGATCCCCCACGGATGAATACTTTGCTAACGCCAACATCGGTCAAAAGAGGCCGGATATCTGGTGAATTGGGTTCGTGCAGCAAGATATTGTCGGGCTTGATGTCCTTGTGCTTAATTGACCGTCCATGCATATAAGCCACAGCTTGTGCCAGCTTCTTCATAATGCGATAGATGCAGAGGTCAGACTGCGGGGAGCCTGGGCTGAACCAAGTGCACCGATCTTTGCGTTTGTCGTCCGTTGAATTCAAAAAGGCTTCAAGGGTGTAGGGAGCCCAGGGTCTCAATATGAGACAAACGGCACCATCGTCCTCTTCCATTCCGTCGTCGTTGGCGACAGTGAATGCTTCGACCAGTTTGACAATGTTGGGGTGGTTGCAAACTTCCAAAACACCAATTTCCTGTAGAATCTTGCTCCGATCATTACAGAAGAAGTTCTTCATCGCAAGTTCCTCGGAAGTTTTCTTGTGTTCTACCTTTTCGACCGTCCCGAAGCTGCCCTTGGCTTTACGTTCAAACGGCTTTTGGGCATAAGGTACGTCCTCGATCTTGTTGTAGGTATGTACGTATCGCGGCTCGAGCATTTTGGCAAATTGAGATAGGCATTTCTCTAACTGCGGCCTCGTTATTGTTAGCTGTCTGTGTTACCAACTAACAAGTGGTGACATACCGATGCTCCTCGAACGATCGTACAGCCTCCGTTTGGGAAACCAGAGATGCCCCATTTAGTACTGTCTTCCCCAGGGTCTCGGCGATACTGATGGCCACCTTCACGAGTCCTTGCTGGTTCGGTAGGGATCGAGGGTAGCCCGTTCTTCCATCAATGTCGAGAATGAACTGTGAGGCAAAAAGAGCGTCGAGGGCATCAGAGCGCCCCTGTTCTCTGTTCTTGCCATAGAAGTCGACAAGTTCTACAAGTTCAGCGATGCAGCTTTTTATTCTTTCCATCAGCTCCCCAATGTAGGCCGAAACGCCATCGGCGATGCTCGAGCCCATTTGGTGTAGTTCACATAGTAGAGTATTGAGGTCTGTCTCCAATGTCTGCGACCTCGCATCGATGAAACCAGCTACTGCTGAGCCTTTTCTGAGCTGGCTTTTACTCCAAGCTCTGATCCGGCAAGCAAAACGAAGGGACTCATCGAGTCTTTGAAACGTCCCGTCAATGCCATCAGAAAAGTGGTAGGGTTGTGGCTGAGGAGTGGTCGAAGACAAGCGATTGCACAACATATCAACGGTTCGTCCTATGGCGTTGGTGCGGGGAAAGGCCTCAATAAGGCAAACAAGTGCAGGATGTCTTGTGGAGGAGTTGATTGTGGTTCGCCTGGGCTCGAGGATTGATATATCACCCGACCCCTGCTTGTGTGACACAGCCTTATTTCTTGACCACCGTTGCCAGACCTATCACATCCTGCCATCTAGCACATTTTCTCTCCGCGTGGCGCTCTGTTATCAAACGTTTACCGCTTGACCGACATTCTTTAAACACTGAGCGATTGTTTTAAAAGTTGGAGCATAAGCGTTGTCTCCCGGGCTCCGGTCGTTAACAGTACTATCTGAGGAACTCTGCAGACGACGTTACCGGCATAAAAATAGACACCAATCAATACCAGCATGTCAACATCATATTTTAATTAAATATGCTAATATTTAGAATTCATCTTCCTTCAACAGGTTTCGCCCACATCTTTCTTATTATACAAGGGCTAAAGTAGTAGTAACAAACCGATCATAAATTTCAGGGGACTTTATTAAAATACCTATAGATAATAAGACTAAGTTCTGTGCTTGGAAAAGACATAAAACAATGCCTGCGAGCAAGCCCCAAAACTAATATCCAGATGCAGCAAGCCCGGCCTTCTCATCGTTCACAATCTTCTCTTCGTCATCCTTCTTCACAACTTCATAATCAGGAAGATCCTCCTTCAAATCACGAGGTGTAACCTCCGGCTGTGTTTGCTCTCGATTATCTTGCGCCTGAGGTTCATCGGTGTATCTCTCCTGCTTCTCAGACAAGATGCCATCCCCAGGAGGAGGGACCTGGCCGAGTGCTTGCACAACAGGTCGGTCATAGTCAGTTCGACCTTGAAGAGCCTGAAGAACCTCAAACAGAGGCTTACCCGCCATAGGCCAAGCAACATCGCCGCATAAGATCTTCTCTGCGGTGATACCACGCTCGTTGTAGAAAGTAGCGTTGGCGTCTCCTCGAGTCACGACGATAGTGCCATCAATTTGAACACCCATCCACAAACCGCGGCTCTTCATGTAACTCCACATAGGTCGAGCAGTTTTACTAAGCGCAGCCTCAACACTACCACCTGTTCCAATAGGTCCCAAAGCAACTGAGCCCTCTGCACCAAATGATAGGCGAGGCTTTGTAAAGGCGGCGACTTGCTCTGGGGTGTTGAGGACGCAGACGCAGTCATACACATCGAGTCCAAAGACGAAGCCGGCTCCGAGACTGCTTACGATGAAGGAGGAGGGAGGAGACCATGTACCATCTGAGCGACGTGCGATGACTACGCCGGAGCCACCTGAGAGAGAGTTATGACCTGCACCAGCGCGGATGACGTTGAAGATGGCGAGGCCGGCGGCGCTTTGGAGGACTGAAGGCGGGATTTTGACCGTTGACTTGCGTGTAAGACCAGTTGGGTGGAGAGGACCTTTTTCGGAGGGCGAAGTAGACGAGTTGAGGTCTAGACTTGTAAGTAGGATGCTTCTTGATGCTTATATTGGACTTACTGGTGAACGAGTGAAGGATGCGAGCTGCCTTGCTGCACTCCTTGTCCATGGTAGAAGGCCACCATCCCTCAGCACCGAACAAATTGGCGGCCTTGTTCAATGGCGAACCAGTCCTGGAGCTTATCTTGTGAAATCTCTCGCCGGCTGTGGGCTTAGCGGTAGAAGAAACATCTCGATCTTGAGGTTGGGGTTGTTGGTACTCTGTGCTATCGGGCTGGATGGAGTAAGAGGGAAGTTGACCAGCTTGCTTGAGAGGATCAACGTCCTCAATGGATTTGTTGGATGTAGAGTAAAGAGTCATTATAATGATTCTCCGACTTATTTAAACGGTATGTGAGTTGACTGATTGTATATGATTTGAATGTTGCTGATTGTAATGTTCTGATAGACTCGACCAGGCACCATTCATCCTTATATGTGCCTCCTCGCTGTATTATCCCAATCCTTTTCATCTCGCATTCTCTTAAGCCTACGCAATCTCATCCAACCATACCTTGTATTGCTGTTGCCTCTAGGCGTAGTAGACGTGGCCGCCTAGCTATGATGGATGTGTAGTGCGTGGACTGAGGCGCAGCATCGCCGCACGAGAAGCGAGACATGAGCGAACAACGAGGATGCCAAGGTAGGATCTGAAACCAATAATACTACAGCTCACAGTCATTCGCCCCGAATCTACCATGCTTTTAAGTATGAGACTTTCTGATATTATCCGTGACAGTTTAAGTAATGTCGTCTTAGGTTGATCACGTTGTAAGTCATCTGGCTTCTGTCCGAGCCCAGTCCAGCTTCTTGAGTATTGTTATTGCAGGCAAACTATCATATTAACCCTTGTCGGTGTGGCTCAGTTGGTTAGAGCGTTGGTCTCATATCTGGAATCAGATTGATCTGACGAGAAGTCAGGGTCATCCAAAGGTCGAGAGTTCGAGCCTCTCCACCGACATTCCCTTTTGTATCCTGGTGTTAAGGACTAATATTCTTTTTTGTGTGTGGAGGAAACTTGCGCACAAGTTGCTTGTATTTTACGTATCGAGAGTTGGCTGTTGAAACTGGCAATTGTGCTTGGGAACACCCTTAGGGGTAAGCTTTCATTAGCCGACTTGAACGATGAATCCATTCACAAACAATGCAACAGTTTCGATCAAGAACCAGGTCTTAACCAATTGTATGAGTGCCATTATAATCAATATGCAAGTCTTTGCCAAGCTCCAACTCCAGCTATGAATATTCTCGTGCATACTCCAACCTCCTCATTAGACAGCCTCATCTCCAACCGGTCTGGTTCGCTTCCTTCTAGTGTTGGCATCCAGGCTCTCTATCTCCTCAGCGCCACTTCGAA
>JAAQRH010000181.1:0-35516 GCA_013186785.1 Fusarium pseudonygamai
CTTCTTTGGCGAGCCTGCCGCTCCTCCTCGACCGGCCAGCACAACTGGCTCCGCTCCGAGCGGCCAGTCTCGTCCCGATTTGAAACAATCTATCCTATCTCTATATGCTACTGCGCCTAAACCTCAACCTCCTGCTCAACCTCAGCAACAGTCATCTGCGGCAGGCTCGCCAAAGAAGTCGAGTCCGAGTAGCGAGTCCTTTGTACTTGTTGCCCTTGGGGGCGCAGGCTCAGCCTTAGGAGCAACCTTCGCTGAGTGAGGAGCAGCACTGCTTGATCGCACAGGGACAGGGTCTCCGCCGATAAGATCTCCCTGAGGTGCAGGGATAGATTTCGGTGCTTGTGAGTTGCCCAGGGATGCCTTTCTGATGGACTCCTTACGCTCTATAACTTGCTTCTCCTTTACAATGCTAAGGGGTACATCGTCATCGCCATCAGCATCCAGAGTAGCAGGATCGGGCATGGGGCCGTCCATAACCCATCGCTTGAGTTCGTACTTCGTTCGGATAAAGTTCTCGATCTTGGCTTCAGATGGGGCGTGACCTGGCGCAAGCTTGGCCTCCCAGTATTTATTGGCGCGAGCGTTTCCCCAGCTCAGAACACTTTGGAGTTGTTCGTCGGTCCAAGAATCGAGGTCAACGGACTTGACTCGGCTGATGTGAGTGCCCATGCCACGATGGATGCCCGAACATCGGATACAGATGAAGACACCTAGGTTCCAGCTGGCCCATCGAGGATCTGAAATGGTCAGAGGGGATGTACTAGCAAGCTCGTAGTCTAATACATACGCTTGTTTCGTTTACAATCAGAGCAGACCTTATTGGCCTCCAACTTGAGCAGACTCTTGATTGTAGCTTGGTTTTGCGCCGCCCGCTCAGCAGCGGGGTTCGGGGCTCTCCTGGACATGGTGATGCTGATTGATGAAAATACAGAGCAAGTTCGTTATCAGTTGTGGTAGAAGTCGAGGTAAAGGGATTCGAAGCGTCGCTCTGGACGACTGTTGTTGCAAAGTGGCAACCTGTTCGAAAAGGGTGTGCCTAGAATTGGATGAATGTTGATAGGGAGGTGCCAAGGTGGTCGGTGATGTTCCCTTTAGCTGCCCACCTAGCGGAATTAATGCATGGGCGGGGCGGGTCTGGACACTGCGTGGTAGGTACCTGACCCCTGGAATTGGCGGGGGGTGATAACCTGATTGCATCAGCCACTGTATGATCGAAGCTCGAGGTAGGTTTCCTCTCACCTTGTAATCAATAATTATTTCTTTTTTGAATAAGTCAGGTCGAACAAATTCGCTTTTCAATTGATTATCTCGGCCTGCAATTGTCTCAAGCTCGGACTCACGGCTCACTCTTCGCAGGTAAAGGATCTGTCTCACCTTGTGGATTGAAGTTATCTTTAGGACCTCGATCATTATGGTAAGATACGAAACATGGGGGCTGAAACCGAAGTCTTATCGTACTCGAAGAGAATAAGACTTTTTTAAACTTTTAGAGTAATCATCTCTTAAAGTTGAATCATCAAATTACCGAATTTGGAATTGTACCAGCGTATTCAGGCGCAATACTCGAGCCGTTGGGCCACAAAAGAGCGTAAAGCGGAATGGTCAAGATGTGGCTGTGGTAGGCTTAGCAGCAATAATTCGATGATGCAAATGATTCCACAGTTCGCAACCCATGATTTGTCAACTGGTTGCCACTAAGATCCGGGACGTATAACGTCTCTCTTGAAGGTCATGAATGATAACTCATCTTGAATCAAATATAAATAACCATATACAACTCCTTTCTCAATGCGCTTCTCTCCATTACTATCAACACTCTTCTACACTTTCTCAAATATCACCCGCGTGAGACCTCCTCTGCCTTCATACCTGGCCTTTCGACCTACTCCCCTTCGATCTATGTCTGGTATTCCTTTGCTGGGCGCTTTATTTGGCACTTCATCTAAGAACTCTTCAAATATGTCTTACCCTGATCAACGTTCAAACGACGAGTGGCGAGCTGTCCTCAACAAGGGTATGTTTTTGCACTGCTAGCATCTATATCTATGCCCCAGAGTAACCAACGTTTGCAGAACAATTCCGTATCCTGCGTGAGAAGGGTACCGAGCCTCCTGGTTCTGGAAAGTTTGACAAACACTATCCTGAGCAGGGTGTTTATACCTGCGCTGGTTGTGATGCACCACTTTATAAGGCGAGCCACAAGTTCAGCTCTGGCTGTGGTTGGCCAGCCTACTTTGACAGCATCCCTGGTGCCGTTGTCCGTCACGAGGATCGCGCTTTCGGTATGGCACGGACAGAGATTGTATGTGCCAACTGTGGCGGTCACCTAGGACATGTGTTCAAGGGCGAGGGCTTTGACACGCCCACTGATGAGCGTCACTGTGTGAATAGCGTCAGTCTAAGCTTTTCACCTGATGATAAGACTGTCAAGGATAAGCCTGAAAGCAAGGCTTGATTTGAAGGAGACGGTATGAGGAGAGACGAATGATGAGATTACGAGCGGGATTGGTATGAATGAGGAGCACATAGCGCAGAGTGTGAAGTGGCGTGGTACTTAGCTGAAATTGAAACACGAAAGTATTGAGCAACAAACGGATTCTACAGTGACTGGTCTTTTAGAGTTCTCCTTTAACTGACTGCACGAAGTTGGCCATTACACATCCCAACCCTCCTAAGATCGTTTCAATCAAATCTCTCGGGAAAGTATAACCATTCTTCACGTTCCGCATCCCAGTGTCGGAATCTTTGAGACTCCTGGTGCCAAGTCCAGTAATCGTCGTCCATATCACCGTCTTCGGAGAACTTGATTTCGGGTGGTGTCAAGGCCTCTCCGTGTATATATGATTCCTCGATATCGGCTTCCACAGGTTGATCCTCAAAGGTAATATCCAGATAACGTATTCTTTCCTCCAAGCCATTTACTAAGGAAGCCTCGGACTTGCCATCAAGTCTTTCTGGAATGTATGTATTCCTTTCTGTGTAAGTGTCGGTCGTCTCGTCCTTGACTAAAGATCCAGTTTCTTCAATTCCATTGTATCCTAGGCATGTATATGTCGAATTGTTCAGCCCTTCTTCAGAACAGGGTTCAGTAAATGATGCTGCGGAGGCTCGAGGCACTTGACCTCCATAGACGGACTTCCGCTGAGGGTCCTTCAGCTGTCTCTTACAAGATTTCACTCTCGTGGATGCTTCCGCAGAACGGGCTGTCCTATAATTATTTCCTTTTCCAGCATAAAAATGGCTAGGTATGAGCACCTAGAAACACATTAGCTCAAAGTCGCGTAACAGGTATTTGAAGAAGCATTCATACCTCGACCAATGCATTGTAACAACTCTGTCCATTGTCTTCTTGGACATCCGTCCTATCTACAGGACACCGCATGAACAAGGCTTTGATATCAACATTGGGAGCCATCAAATCGACCAATCTAATTGTCTTCTTGGCTTGAGTCAAGTCTGCACCTGGAAGACTTGTAAGGTGATTAATAGTAATTCTGCAAAAACAGCCTCCAGGAGATCTATGATGCAAGTCAGAAATAGCGGACATACTGAAGGCAACAATATACTGACTGTAGTAAGTTTAGCAACTATGAGTCTGAGACTTTATTGATACCTGTCGAGTGCATAGATGGGCATTTTTATGTTCTGGACCTCATTGAGGTAACTCGGAAATGGGCGGCATTCATCTTTCGGAGTCGTAACACATTACGATGACGAGGCGAATATGTGTTATTCCATGAGGCACGCTACTTCGTAGTCATTTACTGTGAAACTAGTCATTTTGAATCTTGTTTCTGCCAGAGCCTGACGCCCGGTGACTTCTGCTCCTTTGAGGCGCAGCACTGACAACACCATATCTGGTTGCCTTTCGGATTGAGGTTGAAAAGGCCCACGATTGTGACAAGGCGATGACAGTTACAGAAGTGGAATGTAACTGTGATTTAAACCCGCACCCGCGCCTCATCAGAAGTCATAAGATGCAGTTCCTCGCTTTCAACCATGCGTGGCCAGTCTCGGTCGCACAACGCACAGAGGCGGCTCTTTATTTCACCGTGAGCAGCACAGCCCGCCTTCGATATGTCGGTAAAGTGAGGCTGTGCACAGCGACAAACCCCAGAGACCACTCAGAACGCTTATTCTTTGGGTGTTTGATGGAAAAGAGGATCGAGGCAGACAATTGGACCAGTATGCCTCGGAATTAAGAAGCGTGCTGCTACAGGGCCTAATCCAATGGCTGGCCAAAGATATCTGCACTTTTGCTGCGCTGCCTGTCCACGATGTCGAGGAAAACCTAGCAGAGGTGATTTTACTCAGACAACAAGCAGCCTCATACACCTGTTACATATATCAGGTTGAATTTCATACCCCCGCTGCCACATTCTTCATTGTGTCTAGTTCCTGTTTAAGAACCGAAGTCCCTGTTTTTCTTAACAACATTTACTCGTCTTCCAGGCACTATTCTCTGCCTTATATCCATTTCGTCTACACTCTAACTTTTACCAATGACTCCGCCGAGCAGACAAAGAAACCCAGCTATGGCTGGTAGGCCTGGTCGCTTGAAACTCAGCGTGGAAGAAACCATCAGACAAGCTTCCCCTCGCTCGCGGTCGCCCTCTACACTCAGTCCAATCTCCAAGGATCGATCGAGGCGTCGGAGTAGTTCGTCGAACACTTCCCACACTGTTGAGTCATTCCGACGGTGGACAAGAAGTGACAGGTACTTTGATCCTCTCGGCTTTCAAACCCAGACGAATCAACCCGAAACTTGCATAACATTTCCACCTCTCGGCTCCCACGACTCTTCGCCATTCCCACGATTGTTCGTGGACGAGTCCGCCGTTTCCACAGACGATGAGCCTCCAAGCCAAGGCCAGTCTCCTATTTCTCCGCTATCAGGGCCAAGCTGGCAGACGCCAGCACAGCCCCTTCCAAGCGCCCTAAGAACTCAGTCAGCACGAGTCAAACATGAACAGATGATCCGAGTTACTCTCAAAACTCAGACAACCGAAGTGCCGTGTATTGCCAAGTGCTATCTCACTCGGGATTCGAGTGTCGTCGATAATGACTTTGCTCGTAACTGGGGTGTCAAGATACATCCAGTGCCTAAGCCTCGGTGGAAAGACGCCCGGCACTGGTGCGAACTGGATGTAATTGACGTGGAAACAATTGGCAGTGTTCAAAAGCAACTGTCAATTCGGCTTGGCAAGCTTCCAGACCAACGGGTCAGTGTTGAGCTTGGAATTGATGCACTCAAAGCTCTGCATCTAGTGGATGAAACTGGTAGGTAGAATGTCGTTCTGATTAGCTCTCGTCAGAATGTAGCTAACCTCAAGATAGTACAGTTGTCTCGATCTGCACCACCTAGCCAATACTTACCATGCACTGGCATCAGCTCTCCTTATATGCAGCAACCTCAAGATATCCTCGGACAGTATGTGCTTACACCTCCTGCGCCACAACAGTATACCACTGGCCGCAATCGGGCCCTTACGGTACCGTCGATACCATCCATCAGGATAGATACGTCGTTCGACACTTCACTTTCGGTACCAAAATCCGTGGGCGACTCAGGTTCTGGTGAAGACTCAAGTTCACCTTGGGACTGGGATGCTCTGTCGATAGCATCTCAATCATATCAAGAAGAAGACCCTAGTACCGCCTGGAGTCCAGCCGTTTCGGACTGCGGTGGCCTTTCCTCTTCTTTTGACACTTGTATGAAATAGCAATTCGCGACTGGGGGACATCTTTGCTCGTTTCCTTTCCTTGGTATAGAATGGCGTTGTTCTTGTATCAAAATTCTTATTATGTTTTCTAATATTGATACCCAGTTCGGGAACGGCGGTGTCACGAATCAGTTTCGCCAATCTTCAACGAGTCCGTTATTTCCTTGTGATAATTGGGGGACCACGTGCTTATGGGACTCAGATCAAATCGTCATTTTTTTGGAGTATTTCTTACTTTGCTAGCCACCGCGTGACGCAAGAGTGAAAGCAGTTGGAGAAGTTCCCCCGCGCTGAAAGCTGGGGAAATAACATGTGATCGGACCCGACACTAAAAAAGAGGCACTAGCAACGCCAAGAACTGGGGCGACGAGATGCCTCGGTCGGTCGGTCTCACGGTGCTGGTCTCCATCTTCGGCCATTCTTTACCAGAACCATACATCTTCTCCTGTGACAAAGCTGACCAAGCCCGAGTCTACTTCTACTCCTGCACAACATCCGAGGTCTAACGAGATTTCTCTCTGTATAATAATCCTTCCTCTCTTATACTTCTTCTCCGCCTCAATCAAACTTCTGTCCTTTGTTTTGCGCATTATATCCCAGCACTACTACTCAGCTCTCTCCCTCACATCCAGACCTATCTATCTATCCTTACCTCGTAGCAACAATGGGTGGTATGTCTTCTCGTCGCACTTCCATCATTGCAAACTCCAACTAATTATCTTGCCAGTCACCGACAGAATCATTCAGATTGGAGGCCAGATCTCTGGCAACCCGACCGCTGGCGGTCGCGACAAGATCCTCCAGAAGAACCCTGACGATGTATGTTACCAAGCATTGCCGTATGCGCCGTTACAGTTTACTGACCATACATAGATCGTTGTCACCGCTGCCTGCCGAAGCGCATTCACCAAGGGAGGCCGCGGCGGTTTCAAGGATACCCCCGCTGCCGATCTCATGGCTGGTGTCCTCAAGGCCATCCTCGACCGCTCAAAGATCAACCCTGCTCTCGTCGAGGACCTATGTGTTGGAACCGTTCTCGCCCCCGGTGGCGGCGCAACTGAGATGCGTGCTGCCAGTTTGGTCGCCGGTTTCCCTGAATCTATCGCCGTCCGAACCCTCAACAGACAGTGCTCTTCTGGTCTCCAGGCTACCGTCGATGTCGCCAACCAGATCAAGACTGGCATGATCGACATTGGTATTGGTGCTGGTGTTGAGAGCATGTCCCTGAACTATGGCCCTGGCGCTGTCTCCGAGTTCTCAGAAGCCTTTGAGAACCACCCCGAGGCTGCCAACTGCAAGGTCCCCATGGGTGTCCTCTCTGAGCAGATGGCCAAGGACCTCAACGTCACCCGAGCTGCACAGGACGCCTTCGCTGCCTCATCATACCAGAAGGCAGTCAAGGCTCAAAAGGCGGGACTCTTCGACGAGGAGATTGCTCCTCTCAAGGTCAAGTTCGAGGACAAGGAGGGTAACACCAAGGAGATTACCGTATCCAAGGATGACGGCGTCCGCGATGGAATCACTGCTGAGTCTCTGGGCAAGATCCGCCCTGCTTTTGCCAAGGACGGTTCTATTCATGCTGGTAACGCCAGTCAGATTTCCGACGGTGCTGCCGCTGTCCTCCTCATGAAGCGATCTACTGCCGAGAAGCTTGGACAGAAAATCCTCGGCAAGTACGTTTGCGCCTCGATTGTCGGTGTCAAGCCCCTTCTTATGGGTCAGGGCCCCTGGAAGGCTATCCCCAAGGCTCTCGACCTTGCCGGCATCTCCAAAGATGATGTCGATATCTGGGAGATCAACGAGGCTTTTGCCAGTCAGTGCTTGTGGTGTGCCAACGAACTGGGTATTCCCCAAGAGAAGATCAACCCCAAGGGAGGTGCTATTGCCTTTGGTCATCCCCTAGGCTGCACTGGCGCCCGACAGGTCTCTACTCTTCTATATGAGTTGAAGCGAACAGGCCAAAAGGTTGGCGCAACATCTATGTGTGTAGGAACTGGTATGGGTATGGCCGCCATCTGGGTTGCCGAGTAGAAGTTCGTGTACAAATATTTACAGCATGTATTAAGAGCATTTAGTATTTATCTCAATTCATCCTTTCTAGAACCCTTCTATACGAGTTCCTACATTCTTTTGATTTGCAACTCCAATCAGATGTGTTCCCACCACGAGATCCATCAGCCCAAGCCCGACACTCTTGTATACGACAGTGCCGTCCCTCAGCCAACGACAGAGATGGTCCTCTGATTTTCTCTTTTCTTTGTCCAGAGAGGTACTGGAGCTCTTTCTTGAATGGAAAAAGGAGCTGGATCTGCGCCCTTCTGAATCGACTGAATTCGTAGGGCTGGTGGGGGGGTCACTAGCATTGCTTCCGCTGCCATAGACCGTGGACATGGAGCTCATCCTACCGTGGATATCTAGCTTATCCATGTCAGAAGAAAAAGATGCCTGACTACTGGAGAATCCGTCGGACTCCTCTATAGCTAGACGATGGAGCATCACAAGCTCTCCCAGCCTGTCATTGATGTCAGTGACCGTTTAAAGGGGAGGAATAAGCACATACTCTACAAGTTGATGGGGCCCAATATTGGCAGCAATGATCTCGCCTGCTTCTTTGAGCACGCCTCTGATATTATCAACGACGATGACTCCGCCTTCGACTGCATGCTTGTGGAAGTGTCGATGAGGCTTGTCCTCCCTCTTTACTGCTAATTGGATAAGATCATTTGGAAGCTCCCGCATTTCTGGCGTATAGCTTCCGACAGCGATGATGAGTCTTCCTTTCTTGCGGCCCTCATGAGACGTTAAGATGGATCCATCAAAGAGATCTTTTTGCGAGGCCGTGCAACAGTAGATCACATCTGCATCCCTTATCTGATCTTTGATGAGGCGTCGATATTCGTGGAATGCAGGGATCAGGAGACCGAACTTGGTGTCTGACCAACCTTCTCGTCTCTTGATCTCAGGAGGGATGCTGGCGAATCTCTTCAAGATGCTGGTCGCTTTATCGCTCCACCTATGGTTTATAACATGAACGTGTTTAATAGTACTGCCGCGGATCATCAGGGCAAGCCGGATATGCCAGTAAGCCTGAAGACCGCTGCCAAATACCGTCAAGGTCTTAACATGATTACGGCGCTCCAACAAACAGGTAGATGCCAGGGCTGTTCTGAATGCTGTGAGAGCTGTTGCATTGACGATTCCAAGTGGTGATCCATCTGGCCGGAACAAGTTAAGAACAACAGTAGGACTGATCTGCGTAACCCTAGAATCCTGGGATGCTTCCGTGCTTGTCAGGGAAATTACTTATTGGTTAGATTGATTCGTCTGTACTGTGAGATGGAGTCTCACCTTTGCAGCCCATTCCGCACGGGGCACATGAGGGCATGTACAGCGTCCTAGCCATGGTCTCTGGATGTAGTGTTGAGATGCGTTCTGGTTGCTGAAAGGCTTCCTCAAGAGCCGGCACTCCGGTAGAGAACTCGTGTAGGGATGAAGCCAAAACATGGCGAAACTCATCAAGCTCGTCAATGGTAAGGCCCTCCAAGATAGAGTCGACCTGGTCGTTTGAGAGAACCGTATAAGTCATTTTCTATAAGGCTTCATTCACTGGACAGACTTTCAAAAATAAGAGGCTTTAATGACTGAGAGCTTGTAATGAGTCAGGTTGTGCAATTGTTGGTTTACCAGCTATTTGCTCGAGTTTCACGGTCAGATCATGGGCTAGAGACGAATGGGTGTTGCTTGATAAGCTACAAGACAGAACTGATGGGTGTTAAAGATGATGTAATGGTGTAGAGGGAGCTTATTTATAGGTAACTTTGGCAGGTAGGTCCCCGGATCTTCTACGGGAGGAAACACTCCACCTCAACACGTGGTAAGAATGAGGTAAGGTACGATCGTGCAGGCCATGGAACGTTTAGTTGGGTGTTGTTGGCAAGGCTGGATTGAGGCTATTCGTGTAAGAAGATCTCGATTGGGGTAGGTCTAGATGAGTCTTTTGACGGATTCGCTTATTCGTGTAACATGACTGAAATTGATCGAGTGTCACGTAGCCGTAGCTGGTCCATATAATTGTGTAGAACGCTAATTATAAAAGTAAACCAAGGAACAATATTCAGAGCAAGATGGAGTCAATCCTGTGCTCATTATAGCATCGCAAACTTGCCAAACTGTAAAGTCCAAAATGATAGCTGGTTCTTATAAAGTCTGGAGTATTGTCAATTAATGGCTACCTAAGTACATTACGTACAATACCTACCTAATGCATGAACCTTGAGTGTTGATTCGTGGGCTCAAGTCACGGCTTTTGGAGGGTGTCTGAATCTCAATATGCCCTCACCTTCAAACTGATGCCTTCAAATACGAATTCGTGGAGCTCCAAGGCATCCACTGGCTGACTGAGCTTTGTCGTTAATAAACTTGGCAATTGTCTCTGTGACAGACTCCAGTCGAGAATCAACTCCGCTTCACTCTGGGCGAGGCTTGGCAATGCCGCGTGGTCAACGTACGTCACTTGACTGTGCAGAGAATAGAGTTGCCTAAACAGAAGGTGAATACATGTTAAGCAAGACAGCACAAAGTCAAAAAAAGACCAGAAAAGAGAAGGTATAAGGACCACAAAAGCCTCTTGGTTGCGTCTCAACAGACCCAGAGACCCGAGACCAAAACCCTTTGTCTCATGTTCGCCAACTCGACCTCCACTATCCACTATCAATAGCGCACCATCCATCCTCGTTACAAGGACCCGTTCCCCCTACAAACACAAAACAACCAATGCCCCGTGGAGCATCCACTCGCCTGCCCTTCCATTAACTTGTCCGTCCGTATTGAGACTTGGAGCCAAGCCCTTTGACCCTGCACCAGCCTCAATCAAAATTGGGGACCACCTCAGCAACCATACCATACCATCCTGCGCCAACCTTACACCTGACGAAGAGGCTACGTTCATCATTTCAAACTTCGCATCCCCGTCGTCACAACAATTCAAACTCTCCATCTCTCGATTCAGTCTCCATCGCTGTCGCAACAATCGACATTTCTCGGTCCGCTTTACTGCAATCAGATTGCCATCTCGAATTGGTCTCTTAGAGAACATCAGTCACTTTCTCCCTAGGCTGGTCCAAGACCGAATACGAAAGCTCGACGTAAGCTGGCAAGATGACGCTCAAGGAGGAGTTCCAAACGCGAAACTTCAGTATGTCGCTCTCGATTGACTGCGCTTTGTGGGAGATACTAATACTCGTGTAGGCATCTACGGACAATGGTAAGCTAACGACCCTCGCCTTCGGCTGTGTACAGCTTCAGTCATAGCTATTGAGCTGTTAAGCCACTTTGCGACATGACCCATACCGAATCAACTACGACGTAACAACCGACTAACACCACTTGTGTATAGGCTTGGAATCCTTTCCATGATCATCTGTCTGGCTGTTGGAATCGCCAACATTTTTTCGTTTAATGTAGTTCGCATTATCTTCTGCGCCTTTGCTATGTAAGAATCGCCCTTGTCATGATGAAGCCTCGATATTGACCATCCACAGCGCATCGGCCTTTGTCATTCTTTTCATCGAAGTCCCTCTTCTTCTCCGAATCTGCCCAACCTCCGGCAAGTTCGATGAGACAATTCGCAAGATCTCGACCAACTATATGCGCGCGGCCGCCTACGGCGTCATGTCTGCTCTGCAGTTTATTAGCAATGTCAGCGGTGCAAGCAGCTTGATTGCCGCTGCTGTCTTCCTGCTACTGACTGCTCTTTGCTACCTGCTTGCCGGTATCAAGGGTCAGGCCTTTGTCGGCAGCAAGACCCTCGGTGGTCAGGGCGTCGCGCAGATGATTGTGTAGACTCGCCAGCTACCAGGCCGAACAATTTCGTGGCTCTACCATGAAGCGGACGAGCCACTGTTCAAGTTGGCATCTTGCACCGTGGCGTTCGCTGGGTACAGGAGGCACCTGGGCTTTCCATAGCTTACAGGTGCAGGAGGATGGGGATGGTGATGGAAAATCTGCTTATCTCGACGATTTAGGTTCCTGCCAAGAGCAGCGGCCTGTATACCCAGCTGGAATTGGCGTCTGGGATGAGGAACGGCTCATGTTTTGATTGAAGTTGATGTCCTTTCGTGAACGAGTTTCATTGACTGCGTTATTTTGAGTTATTCGCTAAAATTTGAATTCATTGATTGTATTTCTGCCCATAAGATCGTGCTGTGACGGTGTCGATGTCGCTTCAATATATTTACGCACTGCCGGATATTGTTCCATACTTGTAGTTATGAATAGCTCTTCTGGGAAGCTATTGATAGCTCTCGGGATCGCCGCCGTGTCAATGTGACTATTCATCCATGTCCATCATGTGATAATAACTGCAATGTGCTCAAATTAGCAGCATATCAAAGACGGCAGCTCAGTGTTCATGGTTCTAGACAAGGAGTAAGTTGTAAGCAAAAGGTAGTGCTTAAAGCTCTGGCTTCCTCGTGATATGGTACTCGAGTCTTTCTGCAAGACGCTAGTTTGAATTTGGTTGATGGCTGAACGGACTGGACGTTTGCTGAAATCGAGACCTCTTTGACGTCTATACAAATACTGCAAGGAAGTATGGATGCTTTCACGCCAACGAGTTTCGTGCCATGGCGTTCCACAAAACCAGCGTTCCTCTGTTATACAGCATACGTTTAAAAACAATATATTACGATTATAGAATGAATCATAGAACAACACAAAGTCATCTATCTACTCTACTCATCACGATACAAAAATAGGCAATGTCTAGGGTAACCGGACCGGTCAACTGGAGCTCTGGTTACGGAGATGGCGTCGGAACGGACCTTTTTGGCCCAGTTGCGGAAAACTTCTCGGTCTGATGGCATCATGTACAGGGTGGAGGGGTCAGACAGCTTGTGATTCGACTGGAGGATCGCGATACTGAAAGATGTCCAGGGGAAACAAAGTTTTTTTTCCATCCAGGTGGGCGATCATTGGCACCAGCTT
Organism: Fusarium pseudonygamai; assembly: GCA_013186785.1. Taxonomy (NCBI): domain Eukaryota; kingdom Fungi; phylum Ascomycota; class Sordariomycetes; order Hypocreales; family Nectriaceae; genus Fusarium; species Fusarium pseudonygamai. The sequence goes on from JAAQRH010000181.1 coordinate 12,708, forward strand.
TTGCTTCTGGTTCTATTTTACAACGACACAGATGCTGAAAGAAGTCTAGAATATCGAATACAACGAAATCATCGCTGACCTTTGTGAGTTTATTCAAACCGAGACTCTAATTTTCTTCGGGGGCCACGATACCTACGTTAGTATTCGACTCAGAACAGTACAGCATTTTACTTCGTAGCAACAAAGGGGCTCGTGCTCTCTTACCAACAACGTTTTCACTTGCAATGCATGGTTTGATAGCTCCGTTCCAGCTGGTCAGGCGACCGTCAGGTTTGTTCACCGTACCGCCCAGTAGCACGCCGTCGAGTAAGCGTCATTCTTCTGACCTCTTATGGACGGGAGCGTCAACAGGAAGAAAATAGCCGGCTGTAGCATCGATCGGTTGGTGGGGAATAGACTGCAGGAGATCCCCGCCATGATGAACTATGGCGGGTCGGTGGGAGCGAGCTGTTGAGAGAGACTCTGAGTGAGTGAGTACTCAAAGGTACCTTACTCATGATTCCTTCTTATGATGATATCTTGACTATCAAAAGACCAAGCTACCTTTGCATGCATAATTTCAAAACAGAAACGAGCACCTGCATTGATTTGGTGTCGCACCGCGCGTCTCAAGTTTCATCAATTGGATTGGACAGAAGGACAATCGTAGACTCATGGAACCGTACACAGACAGACAGATTCAGGGACTTCCATGGGACTGGACTGTGGTATCATCGTTATGCGGGGGGCACTGTATCCAGGGCCATGCAAGTGACGAAAATGCTTTATTTGGAAAGCTCTGAGGTAAGCTTCAGAATAGAGGTCAACAATGGGATGAGGTTAAAAAATGTACTCAATTCGTGCTCTTACATGAGCGGAATACACGAATTGCAGCTGAAAACTGAACCAAAACTCCCACTCAAAGATCGTCGAGAACAGAGCAGCTTCTTTGCATTCTCCATCTTTTCAACTCTTCAAAACAATACACGATCTAGCTACAGTGCTGATCAGAAACGCCTCGCACCGTTCGACTTGGCGCCATCGCCATCCCTGTTTTCACAACCAGTGACGACGAACAAAAGTCACCAGCTCCGGTGGCACTTCCTGTCACCTGGACGTTCCATTTTGTATTGTATTTGAGGCCAGAGTCTGGGATATAAATACACCGATTTAGTCGGGCCCGCTGCCAGCTTGGAAATGCGCACATAATAGCTCTTGTACATCTCGTCTCGTCTTATCTGGCACCTCAAATCCCCAACCAAAGCCGGTTGTTAGTGTGTATTGAACTATACTACATACATCTGTACTGCTTGTGCCTGGGCCAATCAATACCAATCACGGCAATCCCATTGGTAAGTTTCTTCGTCCCTGAGCAAAAGATCAATCAATCGGTGTGCGACGGGCGCAACACTTGGTGGGCGCAGCAGGGTGTGCCCGTATGTGGCATTGGATTTCTATCGCTTTCTGATAGCAATGGATCCATTCACAGGCGGCGCCTCTAACTCGTGAACCGTGGATCCGATAAGCCCAGGGGCTGGTCCGTCCAGCACTGTACAGCACTATACCTGCAGCTGGAACCGGCAACAGGTACAACCTACAGGCACGGCACGGGCACATGGATGGACGGAATCTTGTTGATGGGACTTTAGACTGGGATCGAGGCCAACAAATGCCTTTAAATACCAGTCTATGCCCCTGTCACGGATAAGTTCCAATTCGTGCTATAGCTTCCAATTGCCTTGGTTCTACACTTGTTATTCGAACTTATACTAATCGTTCTAGTATTGACCATTGGTTCGTCGCCCCAGGTCATCATCACACAGCCCGTCTTACATGAAATCTGCACCTACCTCTCTTGTTTTGTTTCGTCAACGTTCTATAATCGCTCCTCCGAGCATCTAAATAACAACAATGACTGCTGCCGCCATGCAACAACCTCCCGTTATTCCTCCCCGTCCGGCTAAGGGCCAGGACAAGAATGATGCCCCGGGCAATGTTCCCAAGATTCCACCTCGTCCTTCATCGAAACGATTTGACCGCTCGATATCTCCCAATCCCGATCGATTCGCTCCCTCACCTTTCAACGAGGGCATTCCTCAAAAGAGTCCCATTTCTGCCCGATTCAACCCCAACGATGCTCACCAGGACCCAATCAACCGCCCAACCAGCGTTTCAATGCCTTCGATTGGCCAAGAGGGTGCTGAGTACAGTGCCGTGACCCACGAAGTCAAGCCTGAAGAGGTCCAGGCCGACGAGGACAACAGAGCTGCGTCACCCGAACAAACACGTACCATCGCGGAGGACCTCAAGCTTCATGCGCCCAAGCCTTCCCTGCCAGCGCAAAGCGCCAAGCAGCGTGTCCAGGCTGTTACCCGCACCGACTCCGACAAGGCAGCGCAATTTGGCATTGGCCGCCCTGGATCTACGCAGGGCAACAAGAAGCAGTCTAGCACCAATGTGTCGGTCAGTGATGGCCGCCCTGAGGCGGAGGATGAGCATGGGATTCCCGAAATCGGCCAGCGCGTGCCCATGAACCCTCATCTTGGTGACGTTCAGGCCCCTTCGCCTGGCCCTGGGTCTGAGGAATTCAAGAAGCACCACCATCGCAAGCACAGCTCTCGAGGTGGACCCCCGGGCAGCTACGGCCTCCACGGCCATGGTGTTGCGCCCTTGGACAAACTCGAGAAGGAATACTATGAGAAGCATCCTGAAGCCCTTAAGAGGGAACATCAGACTCCCCTGCATGACCGTCAAAATGACTTTGCCATGAGCAAGGATGACCTGAACAAGCTGGTCAGAGACACGCGATCTCGTGGCGCCGGCTTAGGTAAGTTGCGAATCTGTTTGTGCTCACACTAGCTAATGAGATACAGGCACATCTGGTTATCAGGCTACGCCTACTGATGAAGTCGGCTTCCAGGCCAGTGAAGAATATACTTCCCGCCTTTCTCCCCGACCTGCTTCCACCAATGAGGGCCAGGTACAGCCTCTGTCGTTCAAGTCGGAGATCACTGGCCCCGATGGTGAACATACTGTGCACGTTGACGATCCTAAGCACCCAGAGTACCGCTCGTATGGTAACGAGGATCCTGCTGTAGACGAGGAGGACCATGAATACACTGCACCCATTTTGGCTGCCGACGAAGTCAAGAATAATGATTCTTCTTACAGTCAGCGTCCTGCTGTTCAGCCTCCCGCTGACCGTCGAGGTAGCGGTGACTTGGAGGAACCAACGAGTCGACCTCTGAGCAGGTCTAGCAGACCAAAGAGCAGACCCACCAGCATCTATAAGAACAATGACTCTCAAGAATTTGCTCCCACTTCTCTGGACGACGTGGAAGAATATGAGCCTCTTTTCCCTGAAGAGGGTAAGAAGGAAGCTCAGAAGCCAGCACCTGGCAACAAGGCACGACACCACTTCCCTAGCAAGGACATTTGGGAGGATGCCCCAGACAGCGTGCACTTCACTGTTGAGGTTTCGACGCCTGATCAGGCGGAGCAGACAGAGCAGACGGAGGAGCCTCGACGGCGATCATCCGCGATGGGTCGTCCTAAAACCCCGGCTCATATCTTTGCTCAGAGACAAGAGGAGCTTGCTGAGCAAGAGGCCAGCGGTCCTGTGGATATTCAACCCCCTAAGAACCATGACAAGCCAATCTGGTACGAATCAAAGGAATCTGATTCTTTCTTGAACAACAACAAGAGACCTTCTTCTAGTCAACGATTCCCCAGCAAAGATATCTGGGAGGATGCTCCCGAGAGCCAGCTCTACGAGACTACCATCTCTGATACTCCAGAACCCGAGGTTAAGGAGGAACCTAAGGATGAACTTACGGAGCAGAACAAGCCTTCAATCCCGGAGCGACCGGCTAGAAAAGCATCTGAGGATCGTCCTGCGATTCCAGAGCGACCCAAGCCCAAGCACACAACAAGCGATGAGGGCAAGTCAAAACCTCCCGTGTCTGAAAAGCCAAAGCCTCAGATCCCTCCCCGACCCACAAAAGCCTCATCAGGAGACTCGGCAGAGCCCAAACAGAAGCCTCCCGTGCCTAGCCGACCGGCCGGTAGCAAAATTGCCGCCCTTCAAGCAGGCTTTATGAGCGATCTGAACAAGCGTCTCAAGTTAGGGCCCCAGGCTCCCAAGAAGGAGGATACCAAGCCGCAAGAGGATTTGACGGAAGAGAAGGAGAAGGCCCCGCTTTCGGATGCTCGTAAAGGTCGAGCCCGGGGTCCACAGCGTCGAGCTCCGGCAAAGAGCCCCGCTGCGCCGGCCGTGCAGACTTCAGGTCCTTCTTTGTCATTCTCTACTCCCCAGACTCTCTGGTCTATCAATCCCGAGGGCTCCCTGTCAGTATCCGGTGAACAGACCCCTGTTTCTGAACCAGAGCCAGCGGTGGAAAAGAACGAGGAGCCGGTCGCTGAGCCTGTGACTACCCAAGAACCGTCACCGAAGTCTGAGCCTAATCTGGAGCCCAAGCCGGAGCTCCGATCAGAGCCTGAATCTGAATCAGTTCCAGTGCATAGGGATCCGGAACCCGCAGCAGGAAAGCTGCCTCAAGAAGCTGAGCCTGAGCTCCCCGCACAGCAACCTGCCGTGGAACCTTCCCCAGAGCCTGCTCCAGAGGCGTCTCTCCAAGAACCTGAGCCTGGGCGTGAACAAGAAACTATCCAAGTTGAAAAGAGTCTTGTTACGAACACAGCTGGTGAGAGTATCTTGGAGACCACTGTGGACAAGACGGAGGGAGGTGATGCACTTGAGCCTGTTGCCGTATCTGATGAAGTTAAGCAGTAAACAAAAAAATGATAGCAGGCGCATCAAGAAGGAGATGGGCATATTTTCAGATGGTCGAGCTGGCAACGCAATCAGGATTGAATTTGTATTATGCAGCGTTATCAAACAAAATGAATCACAGTGGCATCGCTTATTGAATTATGCTGTGTCCAATTGTGCTACATGAAAAATACATACAAGGTCATATGCAGTCTTTTTGTACAATGCTTACTCTACTTGCGCCCCCAGGACTTCTCCTGATCCACGCCCTTCCTTTCTCTTTCAACAAGTCGATCGAATTCGTCTTGCGCCTGTTCTTTTGCGACTGCCCTTTCCTCATCCGATTTGCTGAAGGAAAAACTGTCACTGGAGTTACCAGCGGACCTGCTGCCCCAGCCAGACTGTGATTCTGGCTGAGATCCGGTCTGTGAACGGGCAGCCCAGGTACGGGACTGGTAATCAGATTGTTGGGGCGGCCCCTGTGATTGTTGTCGAATGCGCTCCCACGCTGAACCAGCAGGAGGAGATGCTGGTTTATTGCGGGAAGAGGCAGCGATTGGTGAAGCATCATCATCATCATCTAGAACGCTCCAATCGTCATTGGATTGTTGACTTTGTTGCGTTGTCGTCGAGGATCGCGCCTTGTCCCAGGACTGGGTCGGGGTGGGCTGATATCTACTCTCAGAGCTGGTGTTGCTTGAATCGTTACTGGCCCAAGGGTCGTTCTCATCACTTTGATGCACATCCCTACCTGTAAAAGGTGCTCTTGAGATGGTTGGGTTGCTCATTACGTCCTTGACACGCTCGGCTGCATCCTTGGTGAACTGTTTCAAGCGGGGATCATTTGTCATAGCAGCTTCTGTTCGAATGAAACTGACGGCCCGGAATGCGGGCTCAATCATGAGCATTATGACAGCGGCGTAGGCAGTAAATCGAAGAGTATGCCAAGTTGCGCGAGGGTAAGCTCCACGGATCTTCTTGTTGGTGAAAATGCTAGTAGCCTCATTGGGGTTGAATCGGCCGCCGAGCTTGGGCTTATAGAAGGGGAACTGCCATGTACGGCGACCACGATAGGTCATGTATCCCGCGAGTGCGACGCTCAGCCACTTTAAACCGGCGTTGGTGTGTATGTTATCCAGGGTATATTCGGCAATGGCTTTTGCTTCCACATCCTCCAGATCTCGACCCAGAGTGGCAGCGAAGCCAGAAACCCGGGACGTCGCAACGAGAAGATTCCAATCACGACGGTAGCCAATTACAGAGGCGTAAAACGGCGGAGAGTATTCTTGAAAGTATCGAGTGACTTGTTCTTTGACGCGGGGTTCATATTGGTTGCGCTGGGCGAGTGCCGACTGGCGCCATTCTTCCATAGAGTGTTTGTAGCTTTCGCGGGACTGGGCAGGGCCAGCACCATTGGGTTGAGAATTCATCGCAATTGGGTTTCTTGAGGTCGGAAGCACAGTGATTCAGAGTCGGAGTAAGCGTTTTGAGGTGGTGTTTCACTGTTTCATCGGCTCGAGATCACCAAATAACGGATTTGGCGGGACCAAAATGGAAATGGTGACGCTGTGAAGCCTGGCCCACTGACGCACATGCCCGGGCCCGTTAATGGTGGAGTCGGGTAGCTTTGATACCTTAGTTAGAGCTTTGGAGATGACATGGATGCGCCGCAGCTACAACCACGCTAAAAAGCTTCTCCACGTGACCTGGCAACAACAGCTGCAAGGGGTCGCGAACATCGCGACGCGTTTGCCCATTAACTAAACGCGTCTAACTACTTCCTCCACTTCAATTCAAATGTCCCACTATCACCTTACTTCACGGGTTTGGAAATCGGAATGTTCAAGCCCCGGTAGGTATAATGCCTCTACAAAAATCCTACTCGGATCAAGTTGGTCGAACTAAGGTAATGGAAAAAACCACTTATATACAGACAAAGTTGAGCATCACTAACGGTTACAGCGCTTGCCATGGCAGCGATCGAGGAGCAACCCCATTCAACAAACACCAAGACCTCGGGCACTCCAGCCTGTGTCCGAGGTGACTAAGAACAAGCTCAATAAGTTTCAGTATCAACCCGTGAATGGCGAAATAGCCACAGAGAGCACAGAAAACGATCAGAATGTATCAAACAACCGAACAAAGGACGATACAACGACGACGCCCGCTACTCGATTGACCTGGCAAGAGCTGCTCGAACCTGCAGGTGGTACCGAGGATGACACAACGACATCGCCGAATGATCGGCTCCTCTGGGACAACAGACAGGATACGTTATACATGCCAGCATTATCTCCCATGTTGAACCGCAAAGGAGCAAGAAAACGTGCTAGGAGCTCATCGCCTGTTTCGTCCCCGGTAGCGGACAAGTCCAATACACCCTCGGTAAACGTTAGGAAGCTGGCGCAAGCCCTCAAGTCACCACACGCGGATCCAACACTGGAATTATGGGACCGATACTCGCTAAACGGTACCGACAACGCAGGTAGCCCTTTAGGACTTGCGAACCCTGCACTTGCACAGTTGATGGTGTCGTCTTCGCCACGGCCATCGAAAACAACGGTTGGCGAAACCAATCTCAGACGAGCAATAAGTTGTGGCTTGAATTGGCCCAAGAGGAGAAGGGTAGAAAGATCAACGTCAGGTAGTCGCCTGAGTACTGAGATGGAAGAGATGGAGGCATCCAAGTCTTCAATGGTAAATGCACTGCTCGATACGGTGACTAGTAGCATCAACGGGCCAAGTGAGGAGCACCAAGATGCTTCAGAATCTCCCTCTCCTAAGAAGAGGCGGATATACACCACTAGCAGTGGCTCCCCACGCCTCTCAAAAACCCAAGCCAGGTCTCAAACGCCGGCAGAAGACCCTGCGCAACAGCATGCCCAAGTTCCGGCGCGGCCTCCAGTTCAACTGCCACATCCAGAACCTGCTTCCTCGGACTATGGTGATGATGACTTTGACGAATTTGACGACGACACCATCATGCAACTTGAAGCCAGCATCAACACTACTCAATTGGAAACGAATCAGCAACCAGAGGTAGTAGCAGCCGAAAACAATTCGGTATCCGAGACCGATCAAAAAACACCGGAAAAGTTGGACGGCAAGCTGGACGAATTTGACGACTTGGACGATGACTTCTTCGACGAGGCAGAAGACCTAATTACTGCGGACTCTCAACAAGTATCACAGGCTCCAGCAACGACAGAACTTGACGACTTGGATGATGAATTCGGGGACGCATTTGGCGGAGACTTTGATTTCGAAGCCGTAGAACTGGCCGCAACGCAAGCAGCCCAGAACTGCTCCGGAGACGTACGTCGAACAACCTAGGAGGATCCGCCACATGCTAAGTAACAGGTAGAGCCGGAAACCAAGAACAATCCAACGATACCTGGTAACGAATGTCTTGGAGGGCGAGTATACGGACCAATACGGACATACACGGCCGGAAAAGGTAAATCAGTAGACGCCCATGCTCGAATATCACTGATTCGCAATTTCAGATTCTTCTCATCCAGGCCGACAATTCAAAAGATATAAAGACGGTTCACCTGAGGGCCTCATGGTTTGACACACCAGCCCACGCAGAAGCCTACGTTCACATTATAGGCGATTTCTCTTTAAGAGGTCAATGTATCGTTGACGATGGCCAAAATCTTCTTATTCTACACCCTGATCAACTTATATCCGCAACCGTGGTGGCTGATTCGTTCGGTTGCATGCGCCGTGCTGTGCTGCAAGATCGAGTCAAGGCCACCAGTCCACCAACACCACCCCTTATCTATGGAACAATGCTACACGAAATTTTCCAAGAGGCCCTTCTTGCTAATAAGTGGGATCTCCCTTTTTTATGCGCCGTCATCGACCGAATAACAGAAAAGCATGTCGAGGACCTCTATACTATCAAAGTTGGCATACCTTCGGCTCGAGAGCATCTACAATCGAAAATGACCGAATTGAGTTACTGGGCTGGCGCTTTCGTATCTTCTCGCCCAAAGGAGGATGCGGTAGTTGAAGACCGAAACGGGAAAAAGGCAAACATGGCCGTTACCAAGCTCTTGGATGTTGAGGAACACGTATGGTCCCCGATGTACGGACTCAAGGGCAACATCGACGCAACCGTTGAAGTTGCAATGCAGGATGGAAATGATATTCGGACTTTGACTGTGCCGTTTGAGGTCAAGACTGGTAAACATGCAAACAGCAACCATATGGCTCAAACGGCACTCTATACTTTGCTCTTATCGGACCGCTACGATATTGACATTGCGTATGGAATCCTCTACTATATGGAAACATCCAAGACGATGCGTATTCCCGCAATCCGACACGAGCTCCGACACATGATCATGCAAAGAAATCAACTAGCATGCTACGTTCGAGAAAGAAGTGTCCAGTTGCCACCAATGCTCAAGAGCAAGCACATGTGTGGGAAATGCTACGCCAAGACATCGTGTTTCATCTACCATCGACTCGCTGACGACGGAGATGGAGAGTCGAGTGGCATGAGTGAGAAATTTGATGAGCTCGTCAAGCACTTAACTCCTCATCATCAACAATTCTTCATCAAGTGGGAGAATTTACTGACCAAAGAAGAGAAGGAGAGCCAAAAAACTAAAAGAGAGTTATGGACAATGACTAGTGCTGAACGAGAAAAGAAATCTCGATGTTTTGCAGATGTCATCATCGAAGAGGGTTCGGCTTCAGTCGACACGGACAACCCTAGGATCAATCGGTACCACTACACCTTTGTCAAGCGAGTTCAAGTTTCAGGATTCTCATTCTTGGAGTCCGAGTTGTCAGTCGGAGAGCCAATTGTGGTCTCTGACGAGGAGGGCCACTTTGCCTTGGCCATAGGCTACGTTACAGCAGTCAAGAGGCAACGAATCAGTGTCGCAGTTGACAGGCGACTTCATAATGCCCGCATTCGACAACCTGGCTTTGATGAGAGGGATAATCAGATTTTTGCTAGCATTATGGACGTTGCCCACGAGGGGGCGACCCAGGATGAGGCCACAGGCAAAATCAAAGAGGCTCCTATTCGCTATCGACTCGACCAAGATGAATTCAGCAACGGAATGGCGACTGTTCGCAACAACCTCGTCCAGATGATGGCAGATGATATCGTGGGATCACGGCAAATTCGACGACTGATCGTTGATCTAGAAGCACCAAGATTCAAAGCTGCGCCAACTCAGTACATCGTGTCGGATCGAGATAGCCTAAATGTTGATCAACATCGGGCCATCGAAAAAGTCATGAGTGCTCAAGACTACGCACTTGTTCTTGGAATGCCCGGTACTGGAAAAACAACAACTATTGCTCATATCATCCGTGCTTTGACATCTCAGGGGAAGAGTGTGCTTTTGACCTCGCATACACATACTGCTGTGGACAACATTCTGCTAAAACTCAAGGCTGACAAAATACCTATCCTTCGTCTGGGTGCCCCGGCCAAAGTGCACCCCGACGTTCAGGACTTCGCTATTCTTGCAGGCCATCCAATGAAATCATTCGATGAGATCAAGAATGCATGGCACGGGACACCAATCGTCGCAACGACATGTCTTGGTATCAACCATTCTGTCTTCCATGAACGTTCCTTTGATTACTGTATCGTGGACGAAGCATCACAAATTACACTGCCCATCTGCGCTGGTCCGATCAGAATGGCTCGCACTTTTGTCCTTGTTGGCGACCATAATCAGCTCCCTCCCGTGGTAAAGAACGAAGAAGCACGCGAAGGCGGTCTCGATGTCAGCCTGTTCAAACTCTTGTCCGACACCCATCCCGAATCGGTCGTCAACCTGGAACATCAGTATCGTATGTGTGAGGATATCATGACTCTGAGCAACACTCTCATCTATAATGGAAAACTTCGGTGTGGTACAGAGCAGCTTCGAAGGCGGAAACTTGAAGTTCCACGAATGGAGGCTCTCATACAGCGACACTACGATGCATCAACCATCACTGCAGCAACTCCCAGATCGTTCTGCGCTGCCCCTGGTCCGAATCGATGCTGGCTATATGACCTTCTCGATAGCGAGGCGCGCGTACGTTTCATTAACACTGACACAATCCAACCTCCTGTCCGTGAAGAAGCCCAGGGCAAACGAATCGTCAACTCAGCTGAAGTCCGCATCGTTTCTCAGCTCGTTGACAGCCTTTTGACAGTTGGAGTTCCAGACTCTGAAATTGGTGTGATGACACACTACCGAGCACAGCTTTTTATGCTCAAAGACAAGCTCAAGATGTTCTCTGGAGTAGAGATGCACACAACAGATCGTTTCCAGGGTCGAGATAAGGAGGTGATTGTCCTCAGTCTCGTGCGAAGCAATGAAGCGTGCAACATTGGAGACCTGTTGAAGGATTGGAGACGAATAAATGTTGCTTTCACACGAGCCAAAACGAAGCTCCTCGTTGTTGGGAGCAAATCGACACTCAAGGGTAGCGGTAGCGACAGTATGCTAAGTCGATTCATATCTTTGATGGAGGACCGGAATTGGATTTACGAGATGCCCGCCAATGCGCTTGAGAACCATTATTTTGAGGACTTTGGTACACAGATCACAGCTACAGGCCCTACACAAAGGATTAAATCGCCACGGAAGAAAGCTTCTGGAAAGGAGAACCGTAGGCGTTCACCGAAAACGGCCAGGATTAGCGACAAGGCGTTATTGAAAGGGAAGCTTATCACGAGGGACATCTTGAACGAAATGACCAACGGCGCATATGTTTGATTAGCGGAACTGGTTTAGCATTGCATTGCATGGATAGGATAAGATCATATAGGATCAATCAAAGCCGCTCGGGCGATACATCAGTATCTTCATCGTCCTCTTCTATGGGTTTTGCGGGGCGCTCGAACCTGTTCTTGTTAACAGTGATCCCGCGAATGTGGATAATGACTCACTTCTTTTCTCCTACTATGAGCTTCGTGAACCGTTCCAACTCTTCCAACTGGGCAACACAGCCAGTGAGACTTGCATTGTAGGAGTAGCTATATATGTCACTCCATGTCTTCTGCCGCTCAAGCTCATATCCCTCGGTATCTTCCTCCATTTCCCTGGCCAGCTCGGCGGTTCTGTGAAGGAGCTTCTTTCTTGCTGCAGCAGCACTCGGTAGATAGCGCTTCGTGGCTTTTAGCAGAAGTCATGACATGTGAGCTTTCATACTTACAGGAACTTTGCGCTCGGATCGCAATGCTACGGCGAGGATGTATAAGTTCCCGAGGATAGCGGCCACTGCATCACGCCGGTAGCTATGTAGGTGCCCAGCAGCCACGGGATTATCGCGGATGTAGTTTGGGTTGTAAAAGAGAGCAGACTGTCGAACAGCGATGAGATACTCGAAGAATCGCTCGCATGAGGCAGCGAGACACGAGTAGGGTATTGGGTCGAAAGGACCCCGAAGGCGAATTTCGTGACGCGACATGACAAGGAGTTGTCGGATTCTAACGAAACCTTCACGCATCCGACTTTCGAGCATCTCAGATCGTCTGATGGTCTCAGGGGTCGGATCTTTACCCTCGTCGAAGTAAACATAGTTTGCGACAACATCTGACAATCAGCAGAGTCTCAGAGAAAAAAAAATGAGAGACTTACTTCTGTACATTATACTCATGTACAAAATCATTGATGATAGTGCGATCCGCAGTTCGTGTCGGGCGATGAAGGGCCAAAGCAGCCAATTCACAACGATAGGTGCTATAGTGCCAATAAGAAATACCAGGCCCTTATAAACACCCTGCAGTGCAATGGAAGGTCCAAGAGTGTCGTGTCGCAAAGTGAGAGATATGACGGCGAAAGACAAACAGCCAACAAGACCGGATCGCTTCATTCAAGTCAGCAATGCCCTGGAGGCTGGAAGTCAAAGACTAAACGTACCGGGTGAGTGCTCTGAGTGAAGCGGTATATCATGGGAATCATGTATATAGCAGCGAAGACTGCCAGAATATATGGGTTCCCACCACTCGCTGCATGTGCTGCACCACTCCAAGCAGCACCAAGAACGGCTGCAAAAGCACGAGTGAAAAAGTCCTGAATGTTACCCCCTATGCGAGGGTGAATCATGATCCATCCCATCGCGACAGCCCACCATGCATCATAAAGCGTTCTCCAGACATAGGCGCTTTCAAAACAACAAGGTAGAGATAGAGCTGAAAGGAGAAGGACAACCTTCGTTGCATACTTTGCTTCAAACCCTTGGGAGCGGCGCAGAAGTTTCCATAACTTATACCTCAACCTATCTTTATGCACCGCAGGACTACCATGAATGATCGACTCGATCACTGTACAGTCTTCTGGTTCAGTGACCGCCTCGTAGTTATCACGAGGATGATGCTTCTCGGATGATCTTGTCGTTTCTATCAGTTTTGCGATCTCCGCAAATGTCGCTCTATACATTCCGGCAGTGACGCCCCCACGATCGTGTCTGACCTGTGCATTGGTTCTGTATAGAGCTTTCCCGAAAGGATACACAGGAAGATTGACGCGTATGCTTTTAGAGTTGGTATGCATGTCTTGAACTGTGGCCATGAGATTGACCACAGTCCCTGCTGTTTCGCGGGCATGTCTCGCGAACACAAGGAATTCAACGGCCTGTCCGTGATCGGCGTACGTTTCGGGCCTATCGTTAGATCTCAAGAGATGATCTTCCGCAGTATCGAAGGCCGCAAGGCCGTTTTGCATGCGCAACTGAACAGGAACGAGATCAGACGAAACGTCCTTAGAAGGACCAAAGCACTTTCGCCAGCCTGTCATATCCATGAGTGCAGCATGACATGTCTTCACACCTTCTGACATACAATCAATGACTTCCCTAGTAGGACCCGACAGAGCCCGAGCCACCTTGCGGCCAGAATCTTCCACCTCGGATTCACTTCCCGCGTCATCTGCAACGGTGATCTCAAGAGCGTCGGACCAGTCCTCGAAAAGGTCCGTATCCGTATTCATGGAGAGAAGGGCCCTGACCACACCCTGCACTGAATTACGAAGCTCTCGGACGTCGTTTGGGCGGAAGCGAGTGATGGTGAAATCAATCCTCATATCTCGATAAGCAAGTGACATGTCCATGAACGTTTTGGCAAGACGCCTCCTGAGTCCTGTATCTGTAGGCCTAGGGATAACAAGAGATTCCTGAGCAATTAGTATGACGATTAACAAGAAGCAAGTGAACTTGACTCACCTGCATCGCATTGAATGACTTATGAAAGGCGACCGCCAGTAGGCGGTTGCCGGCATCTGGAAAGACGAGACAATTTACCCCCAGTGCAATTGCTTGACCCAACAGCCAAGGGATTCCGTATTGCAACGGCTTGTGCCAGGTGAAAGCATTATCATCAGTCAGAGCCATTGTTGTAAACGCAAGGGCTATGCCTGCACATAGAACAGTCTGGTATAGGCGGATAAATATTGAACGTGTCAAGGCAATGCCCGCGAAGAACACCGCGGAAACGACAATAAGAATCCAGCCATATGCCTTTAAAGCATCATTCGTTGATTCTGAAATCAAAATGGCAACATAGCCCCAGGCAAGGCCGGCAGCAGTTCCAATGATAGTGCCTACTGTGCCATCAACTTGAGAACCCAAATTGCGACCTGGATGATTTATTATTGTAGACACCACCATGATGTAGTCATTGTAGCCTAGCCAGTCGTGGACCGGCTGTATTAGACATAAGATATAGGCGATGAAAAAGGCAAGAAACGACTTGAGGAGCTGGATGCCAGCTCTAGTAGTAGCAACTTTGCGCGCTACTGATTTGAACTCATGGAGCTGCCTTGGGAGAAAGTGCTTTGCTGATAACGGGTGACTCTTTTCGAATTCCTTAGGCAGAGCGGCTTTGGACCGTTCAACAATCTCATCTGGATCTATCGGGTCCGGCTTTAAGAAGAGAGCGTCGAAGAAGCCATCACGCATCTCAGCGACCCCATACGTCTCCATGTTCATTCGATCATCGGAGATAATCTGATCAATCTGCATTATGCTCATGACCGATTGGCTCCTTCGAGAGTCCAAGCTTGGCCTCGTGAGAGAGGCTTGAGCAGGCGAAATAGAGCGTCCTCTACGAGGTTCATGGTCCAAGGTGAATCTCACGTCTAACCCGGTAGGGCTTAGATTTGGACTATCATCCACAGATGACTGGGCAGCCATTTGAGTTGCATCTTGAGGAGGTCCCGTGATTCGAGTCCGTTGACGGCCACGATCCATTTTGGGGAGAGGTATTAGTGGACTAATGCAGTTTTGATGGTATATAAGAGAACCAAACTGTGTTGACGTTACCACCTATTATGTAGTCGTCCAACATAGGAGGGTCAGTTTGGATTATGTAAGGGAGAATGAAAGGTAATCGAATTCAATGAGCTGAGGCCATAAGTAATTCCGTGGCTGTACTGTATGTTCGTTGCGGTATTGTTGAAGCGATTGTTTCGTCATCAATTACTCCGGATTTACTTATAGAGAAATAGAAAGTAATGCTCTAGAATGAATACGCTTGCAAGAGAAATGCAGAAAAACAGACCGACTCTAGATGAAATGAGTCCAAAAGGGGAACCGCAGAATCCCAAAGAATGATGCAGGATCCAAATATTGGGTCTCGAATATATCATGTTTTTTTGGGCATCGACAAGGCCGTGCATCACTATTGCCAAGATTGGGATCGGACTGAGAAGCAGGGATTTCAGTGAAAGAAGAAGTCTTCAAATATAAGTAAGTAGATGCTGTGAAATATATATTATCAGCCACTGCGTTCATCGAGTTGAAATTGCACATGAATGACTCCATCGCGTAGTTCAATTGAGCTGAGGTATTAGGTATGGCCAATGTTCTGGTACTGCAGCACTTGCGGAACTCAAACACTCAGACAGACATACATAACTATAACCTCAGATCAACTGTGCTCTAGTGATACACCCAAGCTTGACTTAATAACAATACTTGATTATGCTCAATGTCTCATTCCTCCTTCTATCCGCTTGGATGGGATTGGACGAGGATATACAAAGCGACTAGCCCAACAGGGGTGCTGTGACTACCGGGTCACGTGAACCTATCAAATCGACGTTCAGCAATTACCTAGGTACGCATCCGTTCAGATCAAACAACCAGCATCACGCCCAACAACGTCACTCAGCCATTGACCTCCCCCCACGCCATCTCATCGCCGAACCGAATCCCCCTCGAGATCTCGACGATACGGTAAAACATGACCTTTATCCGCGCTGCTGTCGCGCCCCTGCGCGCTGCACGCTGCATTCGACAACCCCTCTCCTCCAGAGGTTTCTCCGTGTCCGCCCGACGACAAGGAGGCGGCGGCGAGCACCAATTCGATCCTCCCACCGGCTGGCTCTGGGGTGTCAAGCCTGGCGAGAAGCCCGAGCCCGAGGGCTGGGAGTGGCCTACCTATATTCTTCTCGGCAGCCTTGCCGCCACCGCCGTTGCGCTCGCCTTCAAGCCTGATACTACGTGAGTGATTTGCACTCGGAGGATACACATCGTATTGGGCGGATTCGGTCTTGCCAATGGCGAAATTCTGGCCGAGAACTGATGCGGGACGTCTACTAACGGCTATATAGTGTCTCTACCTGGGCCCTTGAGGAAGCACGAAGGAGGTTAGAGGAAGAGGGAATCCTGCCCGACCCATCCAAGCAGGACAAGAAGAACTAAGCGGATGTTACGACATACTGACACGGGGAGATCCGGTCAATTGTACATGTTATTTTGCATTTGAAGAATGGTACTGCTAGAGGTTTTGGTCTTGAGGTATTACTGTCTGTCTAGTTGGGGCTGTGACACAACCTCTGACCTTTGCTAGTTCCGCTGATTGTGAGCCTTAACAAGCAATTGTGGCAAAGCAGATGATGTTCTCGTAAGCCTGAGCGTGAGCGTAATTATTTTGATTCCGATCTATCTATTCCCAGCCGCTATATAACGCCATATACACAACCACTCTAAATAGTGTAGCTCCATTCATGCTCCTCATCACCATATTGAATGGCCTCGATCCATTCCTTCATCTTGAGGGCGATCTCGCCAGACTCTTCGAGCTCAGAAAGACCGCAGTCAACGAGCTTGCCCTTCCATGAGATGGATCGGACAGGGCTGACAATAGCTGCAGTTCCAGCACCAAAGGCCTCGAGAAGACGGCCCTCTTCAGCGGCCTCAGCAAGCTCCCTCATTGTGTACTTGCGCTCACTGATCTTCCAGCCCTCAGGTTCAAGACGCTCCCGAGCGAGCGCGAGCACAGAGTCACGAGTAACACCCTCAAGGATAGTTCCGTCAAGAGGTGCAGTCACAAGCTCCTTCTGGCCGGTCTCCTTGTTCTTGAGAGCAACGAACATGTTCATAGTGCCGACCTCAGTAACGTACTCTTCCTCTCCAAACAGCCAGAGGTTCTGCTGGAAGCCACGGCTGGCGGCCTGGAGTTGGGGAACAATGCAGGGCGCATAGTTGGCGCCCAGCTTCTTGTCACCAACACCGCCAGGCCAGGCACGAACAGCGTAGTCAGTGGCCTCGAGCGAGACGGCCTTGAAACCGGTAGGATAGTAAGGGCCAACGGGTGAGGCAATGACGTAGAGAAGAGCAGATCCGGGAGGTCCGACACCGAGTGTCTTTTGGGTTCCGATCATGGTGGGACGGAGGTAGAGGGAGTATCCCCGCTTATCAGGGATGAAGCGGGAGTCGAGCTGAGCGAGCTTGGAGATGAGCTCAGTGAGGGCCTGGGGCTCAAAGGTAGGGAGCGCAATACGGGCAGCAGACTTGTTGAGTCGCGCCATGTTCTTGTCAGGTCGGAAGAGTCGCACTTTGCCGTCCTTGTCCTTGTACGCCTTCATACCCTCAAAACACTCAAAAGCATAGTGGAAGACACATGTCGCAGGGTCGAGTGAGAGGTTCTGGTAGGGTGTGATCTTGGGCTCCAACCATCCTTCGTCTTGATTCCATTCGATCGCAAGCATGTGGTCTGGCAAAGTTTTAGCTTTTGTGCAGGGCGCATCTGGTGGGGGGTTCGTTTACCTGTGAATTCCCTTCCAAAGACGAGGTCCTCGGGCTTGCTGAGGCCCTTGGGCTTCCCCGTCTTCTCAATGCTGAGTTTTGAAGCATCCAGGCCCAGAGGCTTGATGGTAGAGGCAGCCTCAGCCTTGATACTGAACCGTTGCGCATGGCATAGCGGTCTCAAGCTCGACATGCGGGCGCTCCGTAAAGCGGAGCGGACAAGCAACGGTCTCATCATTGATGCGTTTGTGAAGTCAATTGGCAATAGAAAGTTGAATTGGCGAAATTATATATGCAACACAAACTGAAGAACAAAAAGGTTAAGTTTTACAGAAGGGGAGTAATAACCTTCGGTGTCGAGACTAGGTGGGATATTAACTTAAGTACTAGGGGCAATTGTCTACGGTCGGAGTTGTATCGGAGGTTCATGATAGAAAGATTGCAAATTGACCGACTCAATAGGCTCGCTGCAAAGTGAGCCCGAGGTACTTTACAGGGACAGCCGTCTCCAGGCGGTCACAACCGCATTGGGCCGTGGATGAGTCGCCTGGCAAAGTCACTTAAAGTTCCGTGAACGCAGCTGTCGACGCCCTATCAAGTTAGTGATACAGGGGTTCAATGGGGAGCTGATCTGACATTCAGCAGCTGGAGCTGCCGCTGCCCAGGCGTTATCAGCTTATCGTGGGGCAGCTAGGCTTGGCTCCCTGATGGTAAGGATACGTGGGTTATTTGTCAACGCGAGGCTACCCCTACACATGGAGAATGCGCATCGCGATCAACGTCATTTCCATTCCCAATCCCATTGCGGCCTAAGCGAAGCGATCGTCGACCCTTGTAGTATTCATCGTCACCAAAGAATCTCGCATTGTGAGCCTCCAACAACAACAGCGGCGGCTAAGCGCAGCACTTGCGACTTGCGACCCCTTTTAAGTTCGACCTAACGTTTGCGATCCATGGAGAGCTGTCACCATGTTCTCCTCGGCCTTTAAGTCCATCTCTGCCACCAACATCACAGGCAACTACTCCATCTCTTCAGCACCGACTTCGACGGCTGGTCCCTGGAAGATATACGATGCGAAGAAGAAGTCTACCGGCAAACCATACAGTGTCTTTGTCTTTGACCGGAAATCATTAGATAGCCATGGCAGCTCGTTGGGCCGCTCTGGTGCGGCCTCGTTCAAGAAGACGGTCGAGGAAGTCGTCGAGCGGTTAAAGAAGGAAGCGTCGAGTCTTGCGAAGCTCAGGCATCCCAACATTCTCGAGTTGGTAGAACCAGTGGAGGAAACAAGAGGCGGAGGCTTACAGTTCGTGACCGAATCCGTCACAGCTTCATTGTCCAGTTTACTGCAGGAGAAAGACGAACAGGAACGAGCTGGAGGACCCGGTGGAAGATCGAGTCGATATGTGACAGAGGATGCAGATGGGACAAAGAGGCGAAGAGAGCTCGAGATCGATGAGTTGGAGATTCAAAAGGGTTTGCTCCAAGTCAGCAAAGCTCTCGAGTTCTTACATGAGAATGCCGGTATCGTCCATGGCAACCTTACTCCAGACGCAGTTCTCATCAACGCAAAGGCATGCCCTCTAAAGCTGATCATGGGAACTCGACTAACATATCACAGTCCGATTGGAAGATCAGCGGACTAGCATTTGCTAGCCCACCGGAGGGGTCTGACAAGCCAACATCTATTCAAGGAATTAACTTGTATGAAGTCCTCAATATGGATCCCCGATTACCAAAGGCAGTGCAACTCAACCTCGACTACTCGTCGCCCGACTTTGTAGTCGACAACAACCTCAACTCTTCTGCGGACATGTTCTCCCTGGGACTCATGTCCGTCGCCCTATACAACTCACCCCATAGGTCTCCTCTTGAATGTCACGGCAGTTTATCTACATACAAGCGACTGTTTTCTTCATCTTCCAGTGTCCCATCCGCCAGTAATAACTATCTTTCATCACGGCCCCTTCCTAGAGAACTTTCGCATGATGTTCTGCCTCGACTCATCACAAGACGGCCTGCTCAGCGAATGACGGCACGCGAGTTTCAACAGAGCGAGTATTTCGATAACATTCTTGTGTCGACGATTCGATTTCTCGATTCATTCCCCGCCAAGACTGCAAACGAAAAGGCTTCTTTCATGCGAGGTCTCAACAAGGTGCTACCCTCGTTTCCCAAGTCTGTAATGGAGAAGAAAATTCTACCGGCATTGATAGAGGAGCTCAAAGATCGGGATCTTCTTTCGCTCATTCTGCAAAACGTCTTCAAGATCCTCGATCTCCTACCGTCTGCCAAGAGGGCGTTCAGTGAGAAGGTCCGTCCAGCATTGAGAGAAATCTTTGTAGTCAACGCCAAGCAGACGCAAGAGAAAGATCCAGCCAGGGACGCTGGTCTTATGGTTGTTCTTGAACATATTTCATCCATTTCCAACAACTGCTCTGGGAAAGAATTTAAAGATGGTAATTTTAATCAAGAAAAGCTGATTGACTTTTTTTGCTAATTTCCTCAGATATGCTCCCGGTCATAATGGCAGCAATTGAGTGCCCGACACACTCAATTGTTGATGCTGCTCTCCGCAGTCTGCCTGTCGTACTACCGGTGCTCGATTTCAGCACAATAAAAAATGAGCTGTTTCCAGTCATTGCCGCTGTTTTCAGTAAGACGAACAGTCTTGCTATCAAAGTCCGCGGACTGCGAGCCTTTGTAATACTTTGTGGCGGAACAAACGATAATGGCGAAGACGACGGGCTTAATGGCCTGGAAAACAAGAAGACTTCATCTTCAAGTGCCTTGGACAAGTACACTATGCAGGAGAAGATTGTCCCACTCATCAGAGTGATCAAGACGAAGGAACCTGCCGTTATGATGGCAGCCCTCAACGTACTACGGGTCGTGGGCTCAGTAGCTGATGCTGAATTTGTTGCGATGGAAATTCTGCCCATTCTCTGGAGCATGAGTTTGGGCCCACTGCTCAATTTGAAGCAGTTCCGGGGTTTCATGGAGCTCATCAAGAGTTTGTCTCGAAGGGTTGAGGACGAGCAGACAAGAAAACTTCAAGAACTTGGCGGCCCTTCCAACGGCGCTGCTGCTCCAAGCGAAGACTTCATGGCATTTGGTGGTGTCACTGGTACAACCTTTGATCAAAGCAATGGAGCTACAGAAGACGATTTTGAGAATCTCGTCAAAGGACGCATGGGTAGTCCTAGGTCGAGCACAGCAACCCCCAGCTGGGATGACCCAGCCAAATCGAAATCGAGTACCCCCGCGCCTACATTCTCATGGTCGACACCCCCTCCACCTACGAATAACCCAGCGTTAAAACCTCCAGCTCAGAAGGCTCCGTCTTTCAGAACCGTAACACCGGATCTAGGCCGTTTCGAGGTTCTCACACCGTCATCTACTCAATTCAGTCAACCACTACAGCCCACACCGAGCCAATCCTTTCAACCTCCAACCCAGCTTCAGCAACAACCGCTGGCTCCACAGCAGCCTTTGACTGTTTCGACATCCGGGCCATCTATCAACTGGTCTGCTGCCGCCGCCAAAGCTACACCCAGCCCTTGGGGAAGCTCCACTGGGTTCGGTACTAGTGCGTCTACCGGCAACATGGGCTCCTCGATGGCAAACATGTCTCTCAACTCAACATCGCGGCAACCATCATTTACACTCCCACCGCCACCAGGTAACACATCTACTACGCCCTCTTCGTTCACAATGCCCCCACCACCAACAACAAACTGGAGTGGTATGAGTTCGATGAGCAACACAACACAGAACAGAACGCAGAACAACACGGGACAAAAGTCGGGATTGGATAAATATGAGAGTCTGATCTAGGCTTGAAATCTACGACAGTATTATAAGACAGCATTTAGTAAACGGCTGGATATAGAGTTGGCTCTGTAGGACTATTACGGATAATTGACTAGTGTGGCATGGGGATAGCCATAGCCACACGGTCACTCGATAGCATGTCAAGACTACTATTGGGATAGAAACAGCACATACTATTACTATAGGCGAGTTGTTATGATGATACCTGAGAGTGATCGAAAATACATTTGTTTGACTAAACTTCTGTGTCGTGGAGAAATGCTGAGAGTCTGTGATGCATGCAATAAGCTAGGTCTCGCAATCTTTGATGTGAATTCTTGTTATGAAGGCGCTCAGCTTTGGAACATGGTTATCTGGTGTGAACTATCGCTCCCGACCGCATGGATGAATCACCGACGCAACCAATGGTACAAAATGGATCTTTTGAATCCAGGCACAGGTAGACCATTGGAATAGTAGTTTGTTCGTGAATCTTCAATTTCTGTATTACGGTGTATATGCGCGCGCTCTAACACATCCTGACTCCCTGTCTCTCGCTCAATTCAACATCTGCACCAAACGCTTTTCATCACCCCAAAATCTCATTTGGGGTGTCGGTAAATTAGTCCCGGTCCAAGACATTGAAGCCCACGAGTTTGTCTTTTACACGCAAATGTCGCTAGAAAAGGGATCAAAGACAGGCGCAGGGATGAGAAACGCATATCTAAGTCAAGAGGAAAATTGGTTCCAAAAACAGTCAAACTCTGACATATAAGAAAAGACAACAGACGGTCAGTTCTGTAAACACCCTTACTCCGTCCATATTCATCCATTTTTCGTTGGCATTGTATCCGATCCTCCAGACGCCATGCCATCCGCTTGCAGCAGAATGTAGATTCTTATAAAAACGCACAAATGCAGTCTCTTTCATGTTCTCCTTCGAAAATTATTCGATAAGTTGCTCTCACTTCTTGGCCTTCTGCTCCTCAAAAACGTGACGACTCTTAAAGCCAGGCTCAGTACGGACTTCGATCTTTTGATTCTTGGGAACCATCTCATGCACCATTGGCCAGCCTAGACGGCGACATAGTTCAGAGACAACAACATCGCAGTCACCTAGGAGATCGATGTCAAAATTGATGTGATTGACGGCCTGGCGAGATACGTAGATCTGAGGAATATTGGCGGGGAGCCAAGAAACGATCTCAGATACAGGCGTAACCTTGAGAGAAGTGCCGATAACGATGACGAG
>JAAQRH010000182.1:0-65274 GCA_013186785.1 Fusarium pseudonygamai
CCGCTGGTCCAGTTCCCCAAATGATCATACAGACCTGTCCCAGCGACATCGTTCAACCATGTGTCAAATTCTTTATGACCAATTACGCCAGTGAACTTGACATCGCCGCCCTTGCTCAACTTGACGATATTGTCAATGAAAGCATCGGCGTCTTTGTTCATCTCTGCGGGAGAGGGCATAGGATACTTGTCTCCCCAGAGCTGAGCGAGTGCCATGGTCATCAAGTCGTAGAGCTGCCAGGCTGGTCGCTTCGCCAGTGTTGTTCCGAGGAAGGCTAACTGGTGAGGACACTGGATTGACATGAAGCCTCGGTACAGACGGGCGACACGTCGGTCAGCTGTGTAGTGAGGCTGAAGCTTTGCAAAGGAGCTGGGCGATAGATCCACGTTGTATGGGTCATAGTCTTTGGGGATGAATGAAGCCAAGTCTGGTGATAGACCAGTGCAGAAGAGTATCAGATCGATGTCGGTGGCTTCACTCCCATCAACGAACTTGACCGACTTGGGACCATTGATCTCTGCAATACCCGGAGCACTTCGTACTCTGCCTCACGTCAGTATTCGAGCGAGATGATGAAACATAGTGACGAACCTTCCGCTCAAGAGATAACCAGCTAAATCATCACTGACAGTCGGTATCATGTGTTTCGGCCCCGGCATCTTACGCCCATCTGTAAAAGCGGGATGCGACGACAGGCCTGGAAAGTTGTCCTGCTGAATCTTCTTCAATTCGCTAAAGAAAATGATGGACATGAGCCATGCATTCACCTCTTGCAGAAAGAAGATCAATTGAAGCAGGCGGAATGAGAGTGTAAACTCCAGGACCTTGTTGTCTTTGGTGATGCGCGGCAAAATGAGAACCTTTTGTCGATGCGACACGATGAGTTTATTCGCGCCCGCTCTGTGAAAGCCAGAAATGGAGTCTGCAGCTGTGCTTCCGAGACCAACGACGAGAACATTCTTGCCCTTGTACTTGGCGGGGTTCTTGAAGGCTTGAGAATGGAGTACTTCACCCTTGAAGCCTTCAATGCCCTTGACGTTGGGAATCGAAGGCTTGCTGAATGATCCGGTGGCGATGATCAGACGTTCGAATGTGTCTTGTTGAATGCCAGCATCAGGTTTGCTGCTGGAGCGATAAGCAATGCGCCACATCTTGGAGGTTTCATCGCGCGAGACACCGACGACTTCTGTGCCGAATTTGATGTGATGAATGAGCTTGAACTCTTTGGCGTATGATTGGAAGTATTCTTCAATCTGTTCGCCAGTTGGATACATGGGATACGCTGTAAAATGTCAGCAATGAATCAGTGAGTGAGCGACGAGATGGTGGCTTACATTCTGGCATGGGAAAGTCGGTCATGACGCCCTGTAATTATCAGTATCGCTGGAAATACGCAATTGCGAACGCAACTTACAGTGAGCTTTGATGTATTGGTGATCGTCCCAGGCAATACACAAGTCTGCGTAGGATCAGATGTGATATGCCATAATCCACCAACATATTCATTCCGCTCAAAAGTAGTAACGTCAAAGCCCTCTTCGACAAAGTTCTTCGTCGCGATCAAGCCCAAGGGGCCAGCGCCCACGATCGCGACCCTCTTTCGCAAGCCATCAGAGCCAAGGTTCATCATTGTGCAGCTGCAAAGTGTAATCTGTGACAAGAAATTGATCAATACAACCAAGAGGGGCTTCTTTAGGCTGGCATACAACATTACAATATTCTATATATACAAAAGCACTTCGGGATGCGAATTTGGCAATTCGTCCGCACTGGGAGAACTCTCAGTGAGAAACGACCGACAATTGCGCTATAGGGCACAAGAAATGGCTTGGCTGCGTCAGCAAGCGCCTGGAAGTCGCTTTTCTCAGGTGATTTTGGGGATCGGACATCAATTTGGCCGCTATTTTGTAGGGAAGCGCATAATCCGCCAATCCCAATGATCCTGCAGCTGTTCCCCAAAATCCCTTAATCCCGCAATCCTAATCCTGTCATCCCGTAGAAGTCGCTGTGTGCATGTCAAAGAGACAGACTTTAGCTGGCTGCAGTGAGTTAGTGGACGAGCCACTGTGGTTCTTGTAGTTCTGTAACTGCACACAAGTCGGGGGTCTCAGTGCATCAGACCACTACAAGGACCGCTGGAGCGCACTGGGACATGGCCTGTAGCCCTTTCAGTGCAATTCAATCGACAAGAGATTTGGATCACTTTGAGTATACTGAGGACGTTTCAAGGTAACCAAGCTGCTTGCTTGACCTTAAGCGACATAATCGTACAGAATGCGCGCAGTCTCACTAACACTCCCCTTCCTAAACGCAACGCGTGCAGTCCATCTCCCCTTCTGAACCCCCCAAACCTGCTCATTCTGCCACGGCTCAGCGCTACCAGCCCCCGCACTCTTGATGCTAATCCGAACAACCTTCGCTGTCTTCTCGTCACAGCCCTCCCAGCCTTGCTTAAGAAACTCAGTGACCTCTCCAATACTATTAGGCTCCTTCTTCAATTCCTCAAGGGTGCACATCCAAATGCGACTCTTTGTCTTGCCAATCATGGGTTCGTCTTTCTCCTGCTCGACACCATCCACGACGCGCACGTCGGTGTTGTCGGTTTGGAAACCAACGGCTCGTAGCGGTGCAGCGCCAATTATGCCCAGACCCATGACGGAGGATGTGAGCTTGAAGCGGTAGGGTGAGGACGCATTGCTTGGATCGACGGGTTCCACGATGATGTGAATCTTGATCTTGGCTATACTAATGACTTTGCGGATGGCATATGGAACGCCTTGCTTTACCCAAGCAAATCAGAATTAGTTAGGGATTCTTGAGGCTTATTTGCGAGGAAAGTATTTCAGGTTTGAGGTCCCGGAGAATGGGGCAGAGACTGCCGATTCATTATATGCATCTTACCAGGGCTTGAATTGGGTCTTGAGAATCGCTCTCTTGGTTGTTCTTGGGATCGTTAGCGTATGATATTCAGCTCAGGAATGATCTGACGTGTGGTTTAAACGTACCTGAATAAACACTGCATCGAAGTTTGGCAGAGCCAAATCCTTTGGTACAGTCATGGTGTCGTCTGTTGCAGCTTGATGTGTATATTTTTGACATTCATGTTCCTCGCCAAATACTTGTGTATTTTATACCAAGCAGGATCAATCCCGAGGCCTGGTTTGCTCCGAGACCTTTACAATGTACTTCGAAGCTCGGGGTGATAATACCCCGATTAGCATGTTGACTAATGGCTTATCTTTAGCTCACCGAAGTAGGTATCTCAAGAATGGGAAATGGTCAGCTGAAAGCATCTTGTGCTCACTGGTATGCACATACCAAGGGTTACTGATAACTGCAGGTTTATATATAGCTGTATTGAGGAGATGAGACCCTAAAGAGCTCTCCAGTTCTGTCACTTGTAGCCAGATGGTCAATACTGGGCCAACCAGTACCGCTTTGACTATTCGATCTTCATACGATCAACTGCTCCAAATCCTCTGACTGGATTATATCCCGCTTTAGTGGCCACAACGTTGACATACCCACTGAACTGCGATGGAAACCCGGTATCGTCATCAGCCTCGATAACTTGATCAGGCCTGAGGCTTGTGACAAGTAGTTCCATATCCTCCCACTGGATGGTCCATTCCTGCGGATACTCAAGACCTGTATCTGGTGATACCCAGACCTCTGTGGTCGACGCGGTCAGGTTAATAGGAACCACAGAGTCTCGACCGTTGAGCGAACTTCTGACCGTAGCAAACATCTTCTGGCCATCCACGCGATCCTCCCACTTCCAAGCACACATAAGGGAGATATCCAACCAGTCTGATTCTTCGAAATGAAGCATGATCCAGTCGAAAGAGTCTTGAAGTGAGCCCCATTGCCTATCATACCATGCGAAGGACTTTTCGGGGACGATGTCAACTTTTTCGCCATTGACTTTGAATGAGCCCTCGGTGCGTCCCCTTGGAACTGACCACTCCCAGCCAAGGCCTCCACCAACTTGGTAGGAGCCGAGAGCTGCGTTGAGTAAGATGGGAGATGTGAAATAGAAGTTGAAGTCAAACTCAACGTTCTCGGCGGAACTGTAAGTGTGAAGGCCATGTAACGGGTTCTTATCGATTGTTTCCATTCCATAATCTTCAAAATTACCCTGGAAATAACCATCGCTGGTCCAAAATGTAGTGTTCTCGGGGGCAATTCGATCATATTTGTGGAAAATCGTGGGATCGGTCAGATCAAGCACTGATGCTCGGTACACCGGCTTGGAGCCTTCGATATCAGAGGCATAGCTCATCAAGTGAGAGGCGATGTAGTAGTCATGACCATTGGATCCATGGATAAATGCGTTGATCCAGAACGAGCCGTCGATTTGAGTCCATCCTTTGTGTTGAGAGTCAGAGATGTTGAAGTTGAGAGGATACAAGTCGATCTGGAGGATGTTAGTGAAGTGTCTAAGTCAGGATCGGAGAGGACTCACTGCGCCATTAAGAGTGAGGTTTGCATTGTCGGGGGGTAAGAGAGGGCGAACAGGAGGTGTGACGACTGAAAAGACGGCCACTGGCAGGATTGTCAAAAGGAATAGGCTAGCCCTCATTGTGAAGTGAATCTTGGTTGAGTGAGGATGCTACTAAATTGGGTTGCTTTGGTTGGGGCTATAATATCTGCTGTTATAGAGGAGATGCATACCCTTTTTATACAATTCACCATAAACTCAGAACTTTAGGATCATAAGATCGAGATGCAGATGCGGCTCGTCTGTCAATCGAGATCCTTAACTCTGCGTCAATGCTTATCAAACTTCTCACTAACAAGTCGTAATAATTACAAAGATAAGCCAAGTAATGGCTAAATGTGAAAAGGCACCCCAATCTAAGATATGCTTGATATCTCAGATCGAATCTCAGATTTAGACTCGGGATGAGGCGGATGACCATCACGTAATCCTCTTGCAGGTGGGCTGTCAGCAACTCAGCGCAGCGTATTTCCAGATGTAGTTAATTCATACAGCGCCAAGCGTTGGGTCTTGCACATATTGGTAAGCCTCGATCTTCGATCAAGCTTTGAAACCATTACTTATACAAGACGTTATAGTGTTAACTTGGGGGAGTCCTGACGACTATAATTTAGTAACCTCACAATGATCATGCTCTGGAACACGCAGAACGCCATATCACTTGGTATAGTTGCTCCTACTTATGTATATCTATATCTTCGTTCCCTCTATTAATTACTCCAAAGATTGCCGTCAACATCAGATGTAAAGCTGGCGGTAGTCTCAGTCCCAACGACAGTCGTACTGCTAGACCATCCATCACCAACACACGATGCTGTCCCTGCACTATTCATCAGTGGATCTAGTACACCGTCATTCTCGCTCTCCATCGCCATCTCAGCCAACGAGGCCTGTTGGACAATGGATGATATCTCCGAAAAGTCGAGTTGAGCTTCTGACGTGATCGCAATGAAATCTTCTTCTGAGCCTAGAAGTCCATTCGACGTAATCCAGCTCGTCATCCCAGCGACAGCTAGAGCGCCTTCTGTGTTTAGAAGTTGTCTTGTGTCTTCGTATATGTTCTTTGTTGCGATCAACACCTCGTTCATCGTGACTTGGACGATGTCATCTATCACATCGCTGCAGATGCGGGCGACTTTTGGGCAGACGTTCCTCGATAACAGGTACTCTTCCAGGGTCCACTTTCCTTGACAGTGTATCAACCGTGAGATGTCCGCTGAGTTGTGAAGTTGTACTCCGATGACTTTGATCTGGGGGGCGATGCGCTTGAGATATATGCCCAGGCCAGCTATCAGAGTGCCACAAGCAATCGGACAGAAGACTGCTTGGACCTGAGAATGGATCGTCTGCTGTATTATCTCTTGTCCGATAGTCCCGCAACCGGAGATGACATACTCATCTCCAAGTCGAGGAATGATAGTCAGACCATGAAGCGATTGCAGTCGCAAGCACTCCGTTTCGGCTGCATCGGGACTCGGGCCGTGCAACTTCACCGTACTCCCGAGACGCGTCAGTTCCTTGACCCTGGCTTTTGCAGTATGCTCTGGCAAAACGATTATCGACGGCGTTCGAAACTTCTTCGCCGCGTATGATACAGCTAGAGCATCGGCTATGGAATGTTAGATACAGGCTTGTATACTCTTGGACTTGACTTACACGCAGAAGATGTTATCACACCTTTCCATCTCTGCTCCTCATCCAAATTGGCCATGCTGTTATATATCCCTCTTATCCTGTAAGAGTATCCAGGTTGCGTGTCCTCCCGCTTCAGCATGATGTTGCATCCCATTTCTTCACACAGGCCACTGGCTCTCGTCAAAGGTGTAGATTTAAACACGTCTTGCACCCTTGCTGTCAGGATAAGCGGTAGATACTGTGCCAAATTAGCGTCAGTTATAGCCAAGAACTTGATGGTTGCCTAGACCATACATCTGTCAAGTCTCGCGAGCGATTGCAGATCGCTGAAGTGGGAGACAGGTCAACAAGGCTTGACTGCCAGTTGCTGATATCGTCATTTTTCGCCGCGCGGCTCAGCGAACCTCGCTTTTCGAAAGACAAGGGATATGGGGTTGACCTTTGAAACATTTCGTCGAAGATAAATAGATCAAGCCCGAGATAATATGGCGCTCTCGTGCTCGAGTTCTAGCTTCTCAGTCGCGAAGCCGAGAATGTAGCTGCACAGTCGGTTCCAGCGTAATGAAAGAGCGTCTTCGCCGTGTATTAAGCTATAAAACAAGGACTGATAGGTACTAAGAAGCGTTATGGACAGGTCAAGAGGGAGTGGGTCGCTTCTCAGTATGTTATTAGATCTTGCATCTTAACATGCAGCATGGTCCTTCCTTCAACTACATCAAAGATCTGGTTACTACACAAGATGGATCCGGTGACTAAGTTGGTGAGGGCATAATTCAACATCGGATATCTGCTCGAGAACCCACGGGAACGGTCTGGATCGGGGATCCTCGAACGGAGTGCAGGATCCGATGGGGCAACTTTGTCCCGACGATCAGGCTGACTGCATAGCCTTAACAGATCACCCGACATGATCTTGACATCGCTTCGTCCCGCAGATCTAATATATTGTGGTGGCATGTATTGCACTTAGATTAGAGCTCTCGGCGAATGCCAAACGAAGAATGAGGGTACTTGTGAATGAGCAGCAGCCTAAGTACTAAGTGTGATATATAAGTTCAGACCTTAGATCTGCAAGACTTATATTATCCCTTTCTATTTAATATTCAATTTAACCTGCTCTACTGAATTGTTTAATTCAGTTACAAGAGCTTCTGGCGTTGATGGATAGTCCTGAAGTGGAGATAATATACTGGCCTCAGGGTAGGTATCAAGGTCTGATGCTTTTTAAATACTAACGAGAAATAAAATAATTACACAATGAGCTCCACGATGGCTAAGGAATAAACAAGAAGTCATAAATAATCACATGTACTAATGAACAGGAAAGGGTAGCCTGTAAATGTTATAGAGTCTCATCAGTCTTGTTTGTTTATGAAACCTGGAGCAATTAAATGGAGCTGCATATGGGTCACGCGACAACCAACAAACAACTGAATTGAAGTCAACAGCATGCGGTGCCAAGGACATGAGATGATAAATAACATAATTACCTTGCAGCTCAAGTTATTGATCTCCGACCTATAATTAATTAATATTGCGATCGCAATCATTCTCAGACGTCGGCGGCTGATAAAGAACCGACTGAAGATCAGTCAATTTGCGTACTCGCGATTTCGGTATTTTCTTTGCGCCCGAGCACAGAGCAAACATGCGAGAAAACAACGCCTATTACTACCCAGTCACTCATTATGTGACGGATTCGAAACTAATGCTACCGCGCAATGTGATGAACTCTAAAGTGCGGGCCAGAGCTAACAAGCCGTTTGCCAGTTGAGGGCACTAAGCTAGACTTGACAGGGCTAGCACTCTGAAGATCTGTTAGAGGACGAGACAAACAAACAAGGGTGCTCTCAGCCCGTCCGTCTCGCTCGGTACCCAACACAGCCAACGTCGGGGAACAATTTTTTCTTCCCTTTCCCTCTCATTTTTCTACATAGAAGAGTAGCATGACCCCATCCAGCCAGCCAGCGACAGGTTCTGCTGTCCCGTGTCTTGTGTTGGCTCTGCTGTGCCAGTTTTGAACCTACGACGTCAGGACTGCATATACATATTTCTTGCAGCCAACCAACTGCCGACGAACGTTATTTTTGATTCCCTATTACCTTTTCACAAATCGACACCATCTGTCAAACTAAGATAATTTAGCAAGGGAAAAAGGGAGACGAACGACGAACGCAAAAAAAAACCCCAAGCTGTTAGGCTTCGGCGCGGCCCGCCGTGTTTATTAGCAACGAAAATGGCTCACTCGATGGACAACAATGGACGCGACTCGAGCTCGACTCGCAGCGGCGGCGGCGCTGGCGGGGGCTCCACGGAATTTCTACAGTCGTCAGCCATGGCGAGGCCCCCTGCACAGACGACGCTCACCGCCTCATCGTCGTCCTACGCCTCTAGCGTGTCTAGTGACAGCCAGATTCAGACAGGGGGCCTCCCCGGGACACCTGTTACCCGACGCTCAGGCGGATGGGACCGGCAGACGCTCTCCCCGGCGGCGGCAGCAAGGGAGGACCATGTCGTCAAGACCAACAGCATAGAGGACTCTTCTGATTCTTCGGATGAGTTTGTTGCCAGTTACAAGCCCGTGGAACGGTAAGTGTCAGTGATCTGATCAGTGATGGCACGGAGTTGCTGATTGGTGGGTTGGGTCCATTGTTTGCTCCCATGCTAATGTGTCTCAGTGGGTCACGGTCCAAACGGTTCTTCCAAGCATTCGTCGCCAAATTCACCAAATCCTCTGTTCGTTCGTTCTCCCCCTCCCCTGCTTTCACAGTAGCATCCGAGAATTAACCATACGACGACGAACAGGGTACGGTTTGGTGCCGAATAGCCAGGTATGTTGCAATCATCACATATCACAAAGCGATACGGGTACTCGGATACTAATACGTTTTCGGTCTAGCAAGAACAAGACAGAAATGGTAAGATGCGATGCGTTTGCCTCGGTCCTCTTTAACCCGCGGATTTACTGATAAGATTGCGCTTAGTCATTCAACATACTGTTATCATCAATATCTTCAAGGGACTTCACTTATCGCCAATAACGTCAAGACCGAAGCGGGTGCTTGATGTAGGCACTGGGCCTGGAACATGGGCATTGGTAAGCTCTGAAAAGATCTCATAATGTGAAATTCTGCTGACATTGATATTATAGGAATTCGGTATGCATCAGGGTTCATGGCCTTTCTGTTACTGATGCTAACATATGACAGCCACAAAATACCCCTCCTGTTCAGTTTTAGGCGTCGACATCGAACCAGTTCACCCACCATATACAAAATCCAACTGCACCTTTAAAACATTCGACATCACACACGACTGGGATATCTTCAACGGCGGCAACTTTGACTTTATTCACATCCGACAAATAGGCGATATCGGAGACAAGAAGAAGCTTGTCCAATCAGCATTTGACAACCTGAGGCCAGGAGGATGGGTCGAGTTCACAGAATGGATCGCGATCCTACAATCACCAAACCACTCATTAGATGGCACAGCATTTCGAAAATGGAACGATTTAATGGAGCAAGGGATGCGGAATTTTGGCACAACGCTGAAGTACCCCGAAAAGTTCAAACCCTACCTACAAGAAGCTGGCTTTCAGCGCGTCATCGAGACCAGGCATGGAGCACCGACGAATGCGTGCTATCCAGGGAAAAAGTTACAGCGCATAGGACATCTCATGACGCAGAATTGGCTGTTTATTCTTGAGCCGTTGACGATGCCCGTTTTTACACAGGGCTTGGGCTGGTCGCCGGAGAAGGTTAAGCAGTTTCTGGGGGAAGTGAAGAAGGAGATTGGGAATACGAAATACCATTCATTCATGACATTGTGAGTACTAAACCTGATATGTCACAGTGACTGCAGCTAACAGATGATGCAGAATAACGTTTTGTGCACAAAAGCCGGCACCTGGATCATCAACGCCATCGAATTCTGCGCCGGCTTCGGTCTCGGCGTCAGTGTCGACTTCTATGTCGGAATCTTCTATGCCACGATGAGAATATATATCGCGTTGGATTACGGAATATCAAGTCTTTAGACTAGACCCTCTGATGGGACTGAATTGCATATTTTCGGTGTTGTATAGCATTGTCTTTGGCTCGCTGGCTACGAGGGTTGCTCAGGCGTGATTACGAGGAGGGAGAGATATCTTATAAGGGCATGTATATAGATGAACACAGTTATGCTGGAAGCATATGATCTGAGAAGCAAAGAATGTATTCAATTGACGTGTCGTATATATTGTGAAGCTTCAACAAATGAAATGCACAGAAGGAAATATCAAATAAGAAAAAAACGAAAAGACAAGAGCCACCCCAATCTGTGGTTTACCCAAGTACAAAAGAGAAGCATCATATTCATCCAACAATCATTCTAGAAACTCTAGCCGATAAATCCTGAATACTATACGGGTTCGTCAAATCATTAATGGGCAAATCAATCTGGAACGCATATCGCGCCCAAGATCGAACCTCAATCGCAATAAGCGAGTCCATACCATACTGAATCGCCGATCTCGAGGGTTGAATATCGCCAACCTTGATCGACAGCACTTGCGCCAACTTGGCAACAAGAGCAGTGCAAACAAATGGCTGTAAAGCTGCCTCTTTGCCTTCAGGCGCATCACCCAAGCGACCGAGGGTGTTGCGGAAGGCCTTGACAGCTGTTTGGACTGCGCTCTCCCCGCTATCAGCATCAGAGTCAAGAGCAGCGTTATCAGCCGCGCGAGATCGCAAGAGACCGAACTTGGAGTCTTGAGCCCAGGACTGGTACTCTGCTGTGGCTTTGTCGATCATGCCGAAGCTAAGAACGATCTGGCTCTGGACGAAGCCATCGTAGGTAGAGTCGCTGGTGAGGTTCTTGGGTGAACCTGTTGCGATGGCACCCTCGACGACGCGGAGGACGTCGCGAACTGTGATGGGTCTGAGACCGCGGGATAAGAGCGAAGCTTGGATTTCAGGACGCTCGCTGATGTTGCCGACGTCCTCGACGAATCCGAGATCAACTGACGAGGCGGGGAGACCGAGACTTTGACGGTAGCGAGCGAAGGTGTCGAGGAAAGTACTACTTGCGGCGTAGTTGGATTGACCTTCGTTACCGAGGACTCCACAGCCTGAACTGAGCATGACGAAGAAGTCGAGGTCCTGGCCAAGCAGAGAGTTATGGAGATTCAGTGAACCATTGACCTTGGGACCAAAGACGGCATCAAAGTCCTCCAGAGTTATATCCTCAAAGAAGCAGTCCTGCCAATAGTTAGATAGGCTGCCATAGAAGGCCATCAGGTAAACTTACGCTAAGCTTCAACGCAGAGTGAATAACTCCACCAACAGGAGTGTCGATAGAAGTCACAAGATTTTCAACGGCTTCGGAGTCACCGACATCACAAACTTCAACTCTGGCATTGCATCCATATGAAGAAAGTTGCTGCAGAAGATCACCAGACTCTGAGGCACGAGCGACAGAGCTGGTGGCCAGAATGATGTGGCGAGCGCCGTAGCTGGCCATCCAGACGGAAATGGCGCGGCCTAGACCACCGAGACCACCTGTGATGATGTAGGTCTTGTGGGGGTTGAAGCGAGATGTCTTTGGTCGTGTCTAGATCAAGGTTAATGAAATTCGTGTTGTGAAAGGCTAAGAGTATATACCTTGACCAACTGCTGATCGATGATGTTGGTGAAAGACACAACCTGTTTGCTCGGAGTACCATCTATCACTGCCGCAAAGGACGACTGTAGCGAGTCAAGTCCCTTCACCGAGACTGAAGTGTCAACATCGATCGCTCGCTTCTCAACCATGTCAATGACTTGGTCAAGCAATCTAGTAAAATCGTCAGCAGGAGTCTACACAACGAGACGGAACCACTTACTCTCCAAGATCCTGCTTGCTGTCCAGATAAGCATCCGCCAAATCAACAGAAGCAAACATGACATTCTTATTCGGCATAAAAACCTCATCAGCCAAACTCTCACCCGATGCAATCTCGATGTACGTCCCCCGATTAGCAACTAAATGAGAAAAGTCCGCATATTGGCCTGCCTTAGTGTTCAACACGAGCTTGTACGCTGAGAAAGTCGTGGACCGAGAGATGCTGGAACGGCTGGTGTTGGTGGGGTTTACGAAGATCTTGGCGGAGTGAAGACCGAGTTTGGTGAGAATGGGCTTGGTGGTTGCGTCACTGATGGCGGCGTAGACGTCGAGTTTGAGGGCTGTGGCGGTCTTGATGAGGGCGATGCCTTGGGGGTTAGATGCGTTGACGACGAGGATTTTCTGTTGGTGGGTTAGTATCGTCTGACGGAGTGGGCGTGGTACATACCTGGCCTGGTGATACTCTGGCTGGTGTTGTCAAAGCGTACAAAGCAGTGACGAAGTTTGTAGGAATGGCTGCCGCATCCTGTAGCAGAGTTAGTCATGTATAGCCACTGAATAATAGGGCTCTACTTACCTCGAATGAGAACCAGTCTGGTATCTTTCTGCAACAGTCTGAAGGGGTCAGATACTGCGTCGTGAAAGTTCCTTGGCCGATGACCGCGACGCGATCACCTGGGCTAAGCGAGGTGACATTCGCGCCGCATCTTGTGACGACGCCGGAACACTCGCGGCCAAATGATGTCGCTGGAAGGGATCCCTGGGCGATATAGCCATCCTATTGCAGTGTTAGATGGAGGATTGTGAAAGAAGATAGATGTGCTTACCCGTTCATCAAGTCCGACAGCCTTGACCTCGACAAGAACATGCCCATCTGGAATGCTTGAGTAGGCATCATCTTGCGCCATAGTCAGACTCTCCAAGATACCAACCTCTCCCATAACCAAGTGATGAGGAGCCTTCACCACCTGTGTCGAAGGAGCATCCATCTTCCTAGCAGGACCGTAAGCGTTCTCAAGCGGAGTATCATTGACAAGTCGGCATGTCCACAGCTGGCCATCCTTCTCAGCAATTTCATAGTCCAATTTAGAGATCGGGTCATCATGCGAGTAATGTGCCCGCTCCAAGACGTGGTAGATGACGTTGGCTGTGATATCACCATCGCTGCTCAAGTCAAGAGTGTACAATTGACATTGGCTGTTTTCACCGCGGAGAGTTCGTGCGAAACCTGTTACTAGACCACCTGTTGTGTTCTGGGGGTCGAGGTATACCTTGCGAGTGACCCAGATGCACTTGATGGGCTTTGTGAGCCAGGATTTCAGTGCGGTCAATTGCTCCTGTTGGAGAGTAGCGAGGAAACTTCCGTCGGTCTCGTCAACGAGGATAAGCCACTCGCCAGACCATGATCGCGAAGCAAGGTCTTCGAGAACGCCCGAAGTTGAGGAAATACCACGAGTGCCAAGATACTTCTGAAGGTGGTCTCGAGTGGACAGATCGCTACCGACTCCAGCGATGTGTACCTTTTCTTCAGAAAACGGCTTGGGCGGGGTGTACTCAACGGGCTTGGCTCTAGCCATCATGACAATGGTGCTCGAGAGTTGGTCCGTGTCGGCCTTTTCGTGCTTGGCTTCGATCTCTGCGACGCTGTCAAAATCGGCAGCGAGCTCGTTGCGCCACTCGTCGAGAGTGAGGCCAGGGCCAGAGCGGCCGGGTGATCGAGGGCGGAGCCACCAGCCAGTCAGGGGTCCCTAAAAAAGAGTTAGCCATGTAATGTAAGTGACTGGGTATTGATCTTACCCAGAGGAAGTTTGCTGAAGTGAGATCTGCAAGTACAAATGTTAGCTAAGAGCTTCAAGTGATGAATAATGTTGCGTACCCTCTGACAGCTCACCAACCAAGAGGTATCCATCATCGCGCAATAGAGATCGGATGTTCTTCATCGCGAACGGTAAATCGGCAGTGGCGTGCAGAACCTAACGTCGTGATCAGTATATGAAGAAACACTCTCGACAGAAGACTTACATTGGCCGCAACAACAAGGTCATACTTCTCAGTAAACCCCTGCTCAGCAATATCCTTCTCAACATCCAAAGTCTTGAATTCAATCCTATCCCACTGCGCAAACTTCTTCTTCGCCTTATCAAAGAAGCCCGCCGAGATATCCGTAAACGTAAAACTCTGATACGCATTCTTCCCTCCCGCCTTCGCAAAGCCACGCAGCAACTCTGTAGTCGCACCGCCAGTCCCCGCGCCAATCTCCAAGATCTTCATGTTGGGATTCTTGTGTGCCAAGAGCTCAGCGACGGAGAGGAGTTTCTGGTTCATGCTGGTGGTGAAGATACTTTCTTCATAGAAGCGGTAGAGGAGGTCGTTCTCGAGCCAGACTGCTAGGGCTTCGACGTCGCCGTGGAAGATTTTGGACATGTTGATGGCGAGTTGGGATACGATTGATGCATCAACGGTTTGGGATATGCCGGAGTTGGCGACGACGTTCATGATGGCGTCTTGGACTGTAGCAAAGCCGTTTTGTTGTTTGTGGCGAGCTGCGAGGCGATCTTTGTGGAGTTCGGCTTGGTCGAGGAACCATGAATGGTAGCTTAGGAGATGGGAGGGTAAGTCCTTGCCCTTTTCGATGCCGTTCTCAACGATGAGAGGGATGAGCTCCTTGACTAGGTTCTCGAGGTTGACGAGCTTCTTCTCTGCGGGGAGGCTCTGGATCTTGATGGAGCTGAGCATGGGGTCACTGCTCGAGATGTCGCCAATGTCTGGCTTCCAGGTGAGCCTCAGCCAGGGTAGAGTAGTGTTGTCATCACTTGTCGCTCTGTCCATCTGAAGGCCTTCCACCACAAAGAAAGGTCGCGATAACAAGTCGTAACACTCAACGCTACCTTGGATCCTACTAAAGCCAACAGGTGATGTGTTGGTAGTGCAGGATGCAACGTCCGTGTTCTTAGCAGGCATGCGGATTGAGATTCTCTTCATCTTGGAAGGAAGAAGCAGTGTGTCAATCTCTTGGAAGTGCCCAGAGCGATTGGCCAGAGCAGGGGTTTGGAGTGCCGCATCCATCATAGCGGGGTGCAGGAGATATCGCTGGCCGGGAACGGGAGATTGAGCAGTGGATGTCATGTCGATCTTGGCAGAGCAAGCGGAGAGACTAGGGCGGACTCGGACTTCATTGAGAAGCTGGAACTTGGGACCGTAGCCGTAGCCCACTCGCTCAAGAGTCTTGTAGTAGCTCTTCAGTGGGACCTTGAGGGGCATGTGGTGCCATGAGGTTCTGCGACGAAGAGCGACGTTATCCTTGCTCGCTGGTGAACTGTTAGCTTGAATCATCATCTGGCTGACATAAATTACTTACTTTCAAGGACTGCGGCTCTACCGTGACAATGGCGAATATCGACATCGCCCCTCAGCGACGAGATGGTAAAGTCATACCACGTTTCCTCAGACTTGGCATTGTCGTTGTCTGGGATGAGTGTGAGGAATAGATCGATGTGTGACTCATCAGGGAGAATGATGGAGTTGGAAAAGACAAAGTCTTGAAGCTCGAACGAATGGTTTGCCCAGTCAATCTCCTTATTCTCCTCCTGTACCTGCATCATGGCCTCGACTACCATTGCGATACCAGTAGTGAACGAGAATGTAACGATACCGTTGACCTATTACAAGTTAGCACTTCCATGAACTGAGTGTAGTGTCATTACGTACCTGATGATCAACAAGCCAAGGTGCATCTTCAATCGACACCTTGTTCCTCCACGTCGGAGCCGAAGGATTGACTCCTCTGCAGCGCGATCCCAAAATCTCATGTCGTGGCGACTTTCTGAACCGCCATTCCTGACTGTTTCGTGGCTCTGTCCACGGCGTCGAGGAATAGTCCCAGGCATAGGCTGGAAGGTTGTCTTGGATGTGATTAGGAAGACGTCCAACCTTGCCCGCAATCTTGTTCACTTGATCCAAATCCAATTGCTTCCCGTTGAGAACCAAGTCTCCAGCGAGGCTCATAAGCTGTTGGCTTGAGTCTGCGTTTCGGAGCATCGTGGCGAAGAAGGGAAGTTGAGGTGCGTTGGGTAGAGACTTAACGATCTCAGATGTTGGGCGAGAGAGTAGAGAGTGAGGGCCGAGTTCAACGCAAAGGTCGAACTTGCGGTCTGCTGAGGTCAATGCCAATGTGACTGCATCAGTATAAAGAACCGGGGAGACAAGGTTAGCTCCCCAGTAATCGGCGTCAACCTCGGTACCCTTGAGCTCGAGCCCAGTAACAGATGAGTACATAGGGACTCTTCCAGCCTTGGGCTGTATAACACCCTTGAGCTGACCGACGTACTCATCCACAACAGTCTTCATTGCGCGAGTGTGATAAGCTCGAGTCACTGCAACAGCCCTAGAGACAATGCCATGAGTGCTAAGCTCAGTAGCCACGTTCTTGACTCCCTCAGCAGATCCAGCGAGAGTGAGGTTCTGAGGACCGTTGAAGCAAGCAATCTGTACATCGTTTCGCTCCAATGCATCTTGCAGCTCCTTGGCATTGGGTGCGCTCCTGGTGGCCAGCATAGCACCCGATGGAGCGTTCTGGCAGGCTATGCCTCGGTAGTAAGCCACCGTGATGGCTTCCTTGGCTGTGAGGGCACCACAAGCATAGGCAGCGGCTGTCTCTCCGCCTGAGTGGCCGACGACACCGTCGGGGAGGACACCCCAGCTTGAGAGGATGTCTGTCAGGGCGATCTGGACTGCCATTGAGAGAGGATGCGCGAGAGCTGGCGAGTCGATCTCTTCTTGAGAGAGCTCAGTAGTGAGCTTGTCTGTGAGAGTGTCAGTAGTGGTCAAGAAAGTTGAGATGGTGTATATCAACGTACCTATCAATGACCAACTTGGTGTCTTGGGTGACTGAAGTTCCCGCACAACCTCCTCCAGATTGTACAAACTGTTGCGCGCCACAGGGAATGCATCAAGAAGACGTTTACCCATCTGAGACCACATTGCTCCTTGACCAGTAAATGTGAACAAGACTCGCGGGGAGGCACTTGTAGGGCCGGTTCCAACCTTGAGTGCGTTAGTTTCCAGCTGTTGGATGAGGTCATCAACAGACTGGGCGACAGCGAAGGATTTCCATGGTCGGATATTGATCTGGCTTCGAGCGTTGAGCGCTTTGACGAGAGGACTAGTCAGGCTCTTGCACTCTTCGTGAGACTTGAGAAACTCCAAGATATTCTGCTCGTTGGTTTCTCGGGAGCTCTTTGAAGCGCCGGATGTGAAAAGAAGGAAGTACGGGTCGTTGGTCTTCTCCCCGTCTTCGTGATGGCCGTTCACACCATTGGTACCGTTGATGCCGTTGGTGGCATGAGTGCCATTGACCCCGTTTGCACCATTGGTTGCACCATTGGTCAGTTGAGGAGGCTCGTAGAACTCAACAACAGCATGGGCAGTAGATCCTCCGATACCAAGGGAGTTGACGCTTGCTCGGCGGATGGACTTGGAAGGCCATGGCTGAGGAGCGGTTGGAACACGAACTCTCCAGCCGTCAAAGTCAACTGAGAAAGTAATCGTTAGTCCAGCTCATCAGAGGTCAGCAATGGGGTACGTACTCTTAGGGTTGGGTGTCTTATAATTTGTGTTGGGAGGGATCTCGCCCTTTTCCAGAGCCAAGACAACCTTGATGAGACTGCTCAAACCACTGGCGGCCTCCGAATGTCCGACGTTAGGTTTTGTCTGTTCATGTTAGTATGTTCTACTGATGACAAAAGAAAGAATTGACTTACAGAACCGACCCAGAGAGCATCTTGGGTCTTGTGGCTTTCGGAAAAGACTGAGCCAACGGCTCCCAGCTCTATGCAATCACCGACAGGTGTACCTGTTCCATGACACTCAAAGTAGCCTGTCTCACTAAAGTCATTGATTCCTGCCTGAGCATAAGCTTGCAGAATGGTGTCTGCCTGAGCACGTCCCGAAGGTTCCGTAATGGCTGGAGTGGCACCAGAACTGAACTGTTAGTACCTGCGTCTTGGATCAAAGCGGAGCAGACATACCTGTTGGAAGATGTACCCCTGATGACCGCCCGAATACTGTCGCCATCTCTGATCGCATCACTAAGCCTCTTGACATAGACTGCATTGGTTCCTTCACCACGTCCATAGCCATTAGCGCCAGCATCAAATGTCTTACACTGACCGTCCGCGGCAATAGCACCGAGACGTGTCAAAGACAAGGCATAGTCAGGACTCAGGAACAAATTCGATGCACCAATCACAGCGCCGTCGCACTCACCAGCCTGCAGTGCTTGGCAGGCAAGATGAAGGGCCACCAGGGCACCCGAACAGGCAGTATCGATGGTGACACTGCATGAGGCGTCAGCACCGTAATCGCTCGATCGGGGAAATGACAACATACCTGGGTCCACCGAGATCGAGTGCATGACTGATGCGGTTTGCAAGCATGGTTCGTGTTGTTCCAATGGCGATGAACGTTGGAAGATATTCAGGGTCTTGCATGAGCATGTCGTGGTAGTCACTCACAAACATGGCGCAATAGCAGCCAATCTTGGACTTTGAGATTGTCTCCATTGAGATGTTGGCTGACTCAAGACACTCATAGACAACCTCGAGGAGCTGTTTCTGCTGGGGATCCATAGCTGTTGCAGTGTCTTTGCTGATACCAAAGAACTTGTGATCAAACTGCTTAATGTCCCTCTTGACAAAGTGAGCGCCCCTAAAGGCCTGCTCCCCCTTCTGATTAGGATCCATAGACAAGAAGTTCTCAGCATTGAATCGATCTTTGGGTATCGCCGTAGCAGACGACCGGCCTGCTCGGACATGGTCCCATAGATCAAGCGGCTTGTCGATTCCGCCTGGGAGACGACAAGCCATGCTCACAATGGCAATTGGCTCTCGCCATTGTGGAATCTGGGAAGGCATTGCTAAAAAAAAAAAAAAAAAGACAAACGTCAAAACAAATTGGGGTATACTGATAGAATTCTGCCAAAGTCTCGCAACTCTGGGAGGCAAAAAGTCACACAAGAAGAGTATGGATAGTTCATGACACCACCCGGCAGCGGCACATACATATGGGACAGCGGCCATGCGACTGGCCATGATACGCTGGCTCGGTAATCACCACATGAGAAGACAGCGCGTCTAGTTTCCTGGTTCATTGTCTCCACAGCAGTTCACAAGGGTCCGGCGTGTTGGTTGCTAGCTCCACGAGCTACTGCACTGCCATTGTCGTAATATTAATCACGGGTGGCGCGTGATCTAGCTATGACCGGTATAGTATAGAAGCAATCTAGGCAGTTACTTGGTGAAATATCGCACTATGGATGCAAGAACAAGTCCATAAGTGCCTTCCGCGCCTCTTTCGACGATCCAACCTGTTTCTGGAATGGTTCATGATATGACGCTTGCAGTAGTCGCCAACACAGCGGGTCCGAATCCTTTTGATATGGGGACGAGGTAGCCCGTTTCAGGTACGAAAGCGAGGTGAAAAAAAGCGACAAATGCACGGGAATTAGATGGGGCAGAGAGAGTTTCACCCGCACAAGCTTAATGCAATAGAAGCATTGTTATGCTGGAAATAATTCTCGCAGAATTTACATGTCGACTCTTGGTCCGGCGCTAAGCACGATATCCTTGCGGGCCGTAGTGGGAAGAAATGCGACATCGACCCAGAGATACGGCGCGTCCCTAGCTTACGCCGGGGCGAATAATCCTGACCTTGCTCTCTAATCTATGGGCTACGGTAGCTCTGATCATCGCCGACGCGTGGATATGAGATGAGTGATTTAGCACAAACGGATGATACAGTAGTAGCAAACAGTTTGTGTATGTATATGTATGTTGGTTGCCCCCTGGACTTGCAAAAGGTTATTTGCTTCACCGTTTCCTCCGCCAAGGCCGGTAGTTAGTACTGTGCCTCTGAAGGACAGTACCTTTTTTGTGCGACACACGCTGCAGCACGGAGATGAACTCGAGCCGTTTGAGAACCAACCGCGTGGTAAAGCAGGCAAGCTTTACGGTTCATGCTGCAGATGATGGGTCGGCTGTCAGTGCGGGATAAAACCCCCCTGCACCTGGCCAGCCAATACCATAACGCCACGCAAACGTCCATTAGAAAAAGGCCATGCAGGTTGGTTGCTAGCTTAAACTTCGGGAACGTAGTTTGTGCTCCCTCACCCTCATCCTGCATATGCACTCTCGCATGTTTGGGTCCAGCTCGGAGATGCTTCCAGTTATGTGCGGTATAATATCAGCACTACAAACATTATCATAAAAAGCTCTGACCAGCGGGTGACAAACTAGATCCAGTTATTGAGGGGTAAAGGGTAAGCAGCAAACATCAGCAGATCCGACGCTAGGGTGTACGATGGACTTTGGGAGGGAAAACTGCGGCCTGCGCTAATGCAATTGCAGGCTGTGTAGCGCCATGGTCTAATCTGGGTATATCATTGGAGTTGCAAGGGCCCGAAGCTTTGCGAGAGATGGGTAGTGCTCTGACAGGACGGAACAGCCGGATGAGCTGTCAGCGATGATTGCCACGACCAACAGAGGCCACGCAGTCATGGCGTCGGGAAGGAGGAAGCATCCGGAGGCCATTGACAGAGTTTGGTACCGAGACGTATTAATCGGCTGTTCATGAACTGCAGAGAAATGCAAGGGCTATCTGAATATACCATCATCTGACTGCTCTTGGATTATGCGCAAGGAAAACAGAGAGCTTTGATGGTGGTTGCATATTGGGCCTTTTATTGCCATGTCGAGACAAGGATGGGATACGAAAATAAGAACTAGAAACACTGGAAGTACATGACAGAATCCTAATTATAACTGACTGCTCGGCACACCCGAAGCCCGGCGTCATCATGACAAAGGCGCCTGCAGGATGCATTGCATAATCTCATCCCCGAGGTCAAAGCTCACCAGCCGAGTACAGCTGTGCAAAGCGCGAGGTTGGCTGCCGCAGCAATTCCTTG
Organism: Fusarium pseudonygamai; assembly: GCA_013186785.1. NCBI lineage: Eukaryota > Fungi > Ascomycota > Sordariomycetes > Hypocreales > Nectriaceae > Fusarium > Fusarium pseudonygamai. Next base: position 20,964 of record JAAQRH010000182.1, read on the forward strand.
GGATCACCCTGCTCAACAATCTTGCCGTCATCTAGTACAAGGACTATATCAAACTCTACAATCGTTGCAACCTGATGCGTTACGCAGAGGACAGTGCTATCAGGGAACGTGTCGAATACTGTCTGGCGCAGCTGTGTCTGGATATCATTGTCGACGCTGATAAGGTTAGCTGTGCGTTGTAAGATTTGTCACGTGTGCGGCTTACTGGCTTGTAGGCTCATCCATAAGCACGATCTTGCCCTTCTTGAGGCAGGCTAGTGTCATGGCGAAGAGCTGACGTTCTCCGTGGGAGAAGGTGTCGCTTGAGGCGATCATGTCTAAGCCGCCTCCTTGCTCAATGGTCTGCCAGAGACCTGTCTTCTTCAAGCCTTGGATGATTTCTTGCTCGTCTGTAATACTAAAGAGCTTTGCGTACTCTCGGATACTTACTGAGAGGATGAGAGATTCTTGGGGGAGGACTACGAAGCGAGACCTTACTTCATCTTTGGCTAGGGTAGAGATGTCAACGTCGTCGACGCTGATGAGACCTGAAGAGACTTGCACCAGGCCTAGCAATGAGTTCACAAGGGTACTCTTCCCGCTGTTGTGGGATTCAGTTAGCACATCTTGGGACTTTGATGGAATACGTGGCCGCAGAGAAACATACCTTCCTGTCCTACCACAAATGGCCATCTTGGAGCCTGGCTTGATATCCAGTGTGAGATTAGAGATTGTCGGGGGAAGTGAAGTTCTGCAGTACGCATCAGTGCCAAAAGCTGCCACATGGATTGTAATACTCACGAATGAGTCAGTGTCACATCGGTGAAGTGAATCTCGCCCCTCGATGGCCACTCCACCGAAGGCTTCGCATCCGACTCATGCTCCGACTTCGTGTCCTGAGTAAAGTCTCTGATGCGAGCAACTGCACCGAGTGTGATCTCAAGTGAGGTCCAGAAGAACACGACACCCTTTACGGATTGTCCAAGTCCTACGATGTTAAACAGCGCAAGACCAAGACTGCCGCCACTGGTGTTCATTTGCATAACAGCGATAGAAATGACAACAAGGGCAAGAGTCGCCACAAACAGATCTACTGAGAGGTTGAGTGTGACTTGTGCAGACTGCAAGAAATGGAAAGGTACTTGTGATCGCTCGAGGACTTCGATGCCCCTTCGCAAGTACCACGATGCCCAGCCATATGCACGCACAGTAGCGAGTCCATCAAGAGACTCCAGTAGAAGCGACAAGACAGGTGACCTCGCCTCAATATCCATGACACGAAGTCTTCGAGAAGTGCGAAGATAGAATTCATGAAAGAATCCAATCACAACAGCGATAGACAGAATGGCAAAGCCAGCGTAGTGAGATTGAATGGTGACAACAATGCACTGCGCAATAAGCATCAGCAAGTTCATCGTGGCGCCAACGAAGGCTAGCGGTAGCTCCATATCGGTGATCTGCAGGTCCTGACTAAATCTAAGAGCCGTTGCGATTAGCGAATGTCTGTGCACAACAGTTCGTGATGGTACCTGTTTAACGTGACTCCACTATCCGTCTGGGAGAAGAAATCCATTCTGGCGCTAAAATGCTGTTAGCAACCGGTAAAGAGCCTGGATGGGGGAGGTATACTTGAGTGTTGTGGTGAGAATTAGATGGTGAAACAAAGCTGCTGTTCGAACTGCGATGCGCAAAAAGAGCCATACACATGCTGAGAAGAGAGCTACCCATGCCATCGAGCCGACTCCGAAGAATATGCCATAAAATGTCGGGAGAGTGTCAATTTGGTTCTTGAGACTCTTCTCTGACCAAAGTCCAAGGTATATTTCTATCGATGGTGAGTATTAGGCCGATAGAAGTGCTGACGAGGAGGACTTACGTGGGAAAATGACGCCCATCACGAAGCCCAAGCAGAGAAAGAGAAAGACGACAAAGTCCATCCAGCCAATGACTCCAAAGTACCACTTGTACACAGCCCAATCACCATTGGCGCCCTTCTTGAAGGCGATGTCATTGGTAATTGCAGTGTTGGGTAGGTCATCGGAGTCTTGAGCTCTGGGTTCACGTGCAGCGGCAGCGCGGTCAGATACTTGCAGGACGTCATGTTCTAGCTGTTCAATATGCGGTGCGATCTCGGCGTATGTGCCTTGCCGAACAACGCGGCCATCGGCGTCGATGAGGATAATGTAGTTGGCGAATGGAAGGTATCTCGCTATACGCTGTTAGTGAATGTTAGGGTACAGAGGAGGTGGACTTACGTGAACTTGTGGCGAGGATAGTCGTGGTGGGAGCGCTGCTGAGAAGACCTCGAGGCGCAAAGATCTCACCGAGAATGTGGCGCTCGGTGTTGGTGTCAAGACCTACAAGACAATCGTCGAGAAGAACAAGAGTAGCCTTGGAGTAAACCGCACGCGCTAGAGCCTATAGCCGTGATTAGTACATGTAGTGTCACGTATTGGAGGGAGCCACTCACAATGCGAACTTTCTGTCCTCCACTGACAGACTGTCCGTTCAAGCCGCAAAGATGTTTGTCTCCGTCGGTCAGATCCTCGATATCTTGATCAAGAGCGCATGCATGAAGAGCCATGCGATAGCGCTCCTCGTAGAAAGGCAGGGCACCGACGATGTTCTCCTTGATGCTTATGTTAGCGATCCAAGGCGTCTGGTCGCAGAAAGCAACCTGCGAATCATCTACAGAGACGGTTCCAGATGACGGTGCCAGATCGCCCAGCACAACACGGAGGAGGGTCGACTTTCCACTGCCTGTCGGTCCAGCGATAACAGTCAATCCATGAGCTGGTACATCAAACGTAGCATCTTTGATGATCTCTTCACCATCATCAGTCCATTTTGCGCTAACGTTCTGAATTTTGACAGCTACATCGGTGAGGACTTTCTTCTCACTCGCACCACCAACGGAGCTCTCATCTGTACTGATGCTAGCATCTCTGATGGACTTTCGAGGGTCTGTCCAGGTATGCTGGTTGAGAAAGCTCTCAATACGTTGCAGCGAACCGAGGCCTACCATTATCGCCATGACGTGGGATGTGCAGTCTTGTATACTTGAGCTGACGATGTTGAAGAGTGTCATGACTTCGAAGGCTGTTTGCGCAGTGATGATACGCCCTGATGACTTGTCCGACACTGCGTTGTGGACACTGAGACCCAAGGCTGGAAGCATGGTGAGCGAGGTGAAAGCTATTCATTGATCAGCAGGTATTCAATAGGAAGATGGTGGCAACTCACATAAGGTTACGAGTGCGATGAGCTGAAGACGAAATCTCTTGGATAGTTTGATCTCCGATTTTCGTTCATCTTCAAGCATCGTCTTAATCGCTGGCGCCGCGCCCATCTGCTTGATACTCTTGATACCCTTCAGGACCTGCACTGTCAAGTGAAGACGCTTCTCAATGGCGGCCATCCAGTTCTTCTGGAATCTGCTAGCGCGTCCAGACCAATACCCGCCAAGGAGCAAAGAACCTATCTACTGTTAGCTCTTCCCGTTAAAACAATGGTAAGTTGACTTGCCTCCGATTAGTCCCAACGTGACCAAAGCCGCAAGGCCGAGCTGTGCTTCGATGAGCCAGAGTCCAATTGCAACAGATACAAAGCTCGCCCAAGCGTCGTGTATCTTTCGAACTCCGAGCTGTACACGCTCGACATCAGCTGTCATCATCGTTGTACTTGAGTCTCCCGTGTCCACGACTCGATCGAGAAGTAGTGATTGCTGGTAGATCCGCATCGATAGATCGGCACGGACGACAGTGGTGGCTCGAACAGCACTCTGTTCATATAGTGAAGAAACGAACTAGGTAATCTTTGTCATTATCATGCTTGTTGTCCAGTGGACATTGGGCCTTACTGCAATGCCATAGTATACAAGAGCATATGCTGCAATAAGTCCATCACCTCTCTGGCCTGAACCCTCGGTCTTTGGTTTCGAGATGTAGTCGATCGCCCGACGGACGAGGAATGGTTGGGCAAAGGTCAAGGAGAGGTAACATAGTCGGGGGAATATGGGCGCCAGAAACTCGATTGTGTGAGAGAGGAAGATCTCTTTCGCAAGCTTGATCGGCTCCTGCTTCCTCTTTGGTCCTGCGCATTGTCAGTCAACTTGTTTGTAATAAGTGCTTCGCGGAAGCATGCCTTTTTCGGTCGGCCTCAACTCGGCATTCTGCAACTTGGTGCTAAGCTTGGAGAGATGCTCAGTCTGCAATGGTGTGCGGTATCCAGCCCAGAAAATCGGCATCATTCGTAGCATAAGCGCACGCTCAATAATACCATTGCTCTCCTCTGGGGCATCGCATAGTTCATGTCTGTTTACTAACGAGCATTTCCACAGCATCTCAGTAGCCAGAGCGAGAACCTTGATACTTGCCAGGACCATAACAGCAATCGCAGGGTCTCGTCCATCTAGCATTCGCCAAAGGGTTCGGGCGCGAGCGGCATCCATGGGGATAGTCGACAGGAGGTAGAGGACCAAGATGGACGAGGTGCGCACCGCGCGCTGATGCTCCAGGAAGGACAAACATGCTAGTATCGCGGAGCCGACTATGCCAATACTCCCCGCTGCAATACTGGCTCTCGTTCGTGTTTCATCGCGAATCGTGAAAAGGGCGACAACGCTCGCTTGCGATCCAAGCACTAATGTCCATGCGATCTTGAGGCCATCGCGTTAGTCTACAGTCACTCTTTCCCAGCGCAAGGGAGGACAACAGAAGAGAAACGAGAGCATACCAACTTGAGCGGCAATATGAAACAACCCCTAAATATCACCGGCTTCCCCCAAAGTCGCGTAACACGAAACACAGCAAGACAAATAGCAACGCAAAGAGGAAGGATGCAAAGAATCGTCTCCTCAAAGAGCAAAGTGAAGTCGAAATTGGACCCGCATCCCTTGACGACGGGTCCAAAGGTGTCCTCGACATGGAGGAGACAATTGGGAGGCGGCATTCTTCGGAATTCGGATTTTCTGATTCGATCAGATACAGACCAGAACGATCAAGAATTTCAAGGGACGATCAGACATCTAATCGAATGGTTTGGGGGTGTCGTTGCAATTGAAGGATCAGGATCCGGAGCCGGGGGTTGGCTCGGAGGAATAATCAGCCCGATCGGATGGAACTTTAATACGGGATCTGCTGACGGGAAATACGCCTTTGTACGACGTGAAAAGCCGCTGACTTGGATTTACAGATGATATGCATGGGGATGGAATGTTTTGAGATGATATAGTTTTAGTGTTGAAGGATTATCTTGGTACTGATTGGCGGCTCTTGAGGCGTGTAGGCTAGGTTGATCCTTCTGGAATACGGGATCTCCCGCTGGACTTGGGGCAGTCGGAAATGTTTCAATGATCCAAGCCTCAGGAGGCAAGAAAACACTGAACCTTTTAATATAAGGTGTTAAAATAAATTTAGTAAAGAATACCCTAAGTTTAGGCTAAATTTACCTAATATTTTTATCGCTTAGGGTCAGGGTCTTAAGTTTTCTTTCCTCCCCTAGCCAAGACTCCCAGTTCCTTCTTTGCTTTTCCCCACGTGTGCCAGGAAGTTGGAACGAAACCTGAGCATCCTTTCCTCAAAATCCCCAGGCAGCATTAGCACTCCAAATTCTCCTACTTCAACCACCGCCACTACTCATTACTCCGACGCCACAGCACCATCCACTTATCCCTGTATCATGAAACGTGCCCAGCAAAACTTTCACACATACAACGTGCTTATCGTTGGTGGTTCTTATGCTGGCCTTTCTGCAGCTTTAAATCTTGTTGACCTCCATCGTGGGTCACAGCCGCGCCAAGGCAGAGACCGTTACGAGCACCAACGCCACCTCCCAAAGCACGATATTAAGATTACCATTATAGATGAGCGCGATGGTTTCTGTACGTAAGACTAACTAGATTTCTCAAAGGTAAAATCAGGGACCTTGGCGAACTTGAGACATTTACAGACCACCTCGTCGGGGCACCTTTGGCCTTGTTCGACCAGGAATATGCGAACAAGATCTGGGTTAAGTATCAAGATATCCCAGAACTGCATGGTTCGCAAATCAAGCACATTCAAGGAGCCGTGACGGAAGTCGACTGTGTTGATAAGAAAGCAGTCATCGTTGACGCAGCCACCAAGACGCGGATGGTCCAGTCTTACGATATTCTTATCGCGGCATCAGGTCTAAGACGCGCCTGGCCTATTGCCCCTCTGGCCAAAACAAAAGAAGAATTCCTATCTCATATAGTGCAGTATACATCGAGTTTCGGAGATGCCTCACGCGGTGTCATTATCGTTGGCGGCGGAGCTGTCGGCGTGGAAATAGCCGCGAAGCTCAAGATGCTCATTCCTCACCTTACGGTAACCCTCGCCCATTCACGAGACACGCTTCTATCCTCGGAACCAAATCCTGACAGTGCTCAAGAGAAGACTCTTGAGCTATTGAGGAGCACTGGAGTCAGGGTACTGATGAATCATCGTTTGAGCGAAGAAAGTGAAAAGAAGACATCGGATGGACATAACGCATTCCGCCTCAAGTTCAACAATGGCACGCAGATAATGGCTAGCAAAGTCATCTACGCTATCTCACGGAGTGTGCCATCAACCAAGTATCTGCCAACATCCGCTTTGGATACGAATGGTTACGTTGAGGTTTTGCCAAGGTTAGTCACTTTGCTCTTCCAAACACGAGCACAAGGAATTTAGATTCTGCAGTCTGAACCTGAGACCAGGAACACCAAATTATCAAGATCACTTCTCAGCAGGCGACATAGTGCAATGGCCGGGCATCAAACGTTGCAGTGGCGCTATGCACATGGGGCAGCTAGTCGCGCAGAATGTCCATCAGCGCGTCATACAGAAGATGACTGGCAGGCAACCTTCGATGAAGGGCCTGGAAGAGTTCCCGCCCATGATTGCTGTTGCCGTCGCCAAGAGTGCTGTTTCCCACGCACCGCAGACGGGTGTCACGTGGGGAGGTGATGTGCTGCAAACATATTTCGGGGACGATATGGCCTTTTCTTGTGAGTTACACCAACAGTCAACTATGCCCCGTTGGTCACTGGTCAATGCTAGGAAATCTGACCAAATGGACAGTTTGTAAGAGTACTATGCAGCTGGGTTGCGAGACAGCCGTCGCACAATCGACAAGCTGTGCCGATGTGTAAGCTTAAGACAGCATCTCGATCAGTGTGCCGTGCCTGTCGTGCAAAAGAAAGCTATAGCACTCTAGAAGATTATTGGAGGCCAGGATAAATGTAATGCCAGTGGCGGGGAAATGTGGGACTGACTTGGATAGTGTTAGTTATTCATTAGTGGACTGCGGAGATGCCGGGGTAAATTAACATGAGCACCCTAATTCCCCATCCTCGAGTAACCTGGTTTCCTTCCTCCACTCATCAATCATTTGAATTCCTCCCTAAAAATGCCGGCCACAGCTCCAGCTCCCGCTCCAAGCAACCGCCGCATGCCTCTCAGTTGCGAGCCATGTCGCCGACGAAAGATCAAGTGTCCACGCAACAACAGCCGTGGCCGAACACCCTGCGACACTTGCGTACGTAGGGGTATACCCGATAATGAGTGCATCTATCTTCGAGATCAATCGTCACGGCGCAGCGCCATGATGCCTCGACATGCTGACAACTCGGCCCTTGTGGCTCGCATCGACCGATTGGAAGAACTGCTGCGACGAAGCGTCTCGAGTGCAGTTTCTGAGCCCAGAAAGCTACATCCAGAGCTAGAACTGGAGCTGGAACCAGAACCAGGTCAGGCAGCAGATTTCCTGTCTCCAGAATCGACTCTTCATCTGTCGGCAACCACTTCCACCCAAAGCGATGTGTCACTCGCCCAACCTAACGCGAGTATGCCGCCAGTAGGGGCCATAATCCGTTACGAATCTGGCCACGAGCGATTTGAGTCGGTTTCTTCACAATTATCGCCTATGATCCAGAACAATCCTGTTGTGATTGGCGTCAAGACGGACATGGCTGAGAACACATCTGGATCTATGCCATTTTCTCTGAACAACTCGAGCATAGCCGATCTTCTGGAATCGCTCCCTCCGGCCTCTTATTGCGATCAACTGAAGAATCTCTATTTCGCTACTTTTGCACCAGTGAGTGCTCCAGCATGTATACCACCCTCTTTTCACTTTCTAACGGATCATGTTCTAGCTTTTTCATATCCTACATGACCCTACGTTTGAAGTTGACTATCTGCGCTTTCAATCTGATCCCGAGAAAGTATCCCTGGCCTGGCTGGCGCTGTTGTTCGCCATACTCAGCATAGCCGTCATCGCCTTGCCTCAAGATAGCCCGCTTCTTCGAGAGCTTGGCAAACGTAATTCCGTGCTTGACAACATGTCGTTACTCAGCAGCCGCTATAGAGCAGGGGTCATGAAGTGCCTCGAAGCAGACCACTACCTATGGAGACACAACATGAACACGCTGCAAGCCTTGGTAATCTTGATCTACGGAATAAATCATACCCATGGGCAGTCTTGGGCTCTGCTCGGAGCGGCACGGAACATCGCACTCTCTCTAGGGTGCCACATTGAACCAACATTCTTCCAGATGGAGCCAATCAGGGTGGAAGAAAGGCGACGATGCTGGGCTGGACTTAAAATGCTTTACACGATACAAAACACGACTCTAGGCATCCTGGACGCCACTCACATACCTTCGACGGTGAAACCACCGCTTGATATCAATGATGACGAGCTTGGAGTTGGCTGTCAAATGCCCCAGTCACGAGAAGGACCGACTGAGATGTCATACCTACTGCTCAAGTTTGAACTTTACGATCTCTGCACCCGGATATGTAGCCACGTGTTTGAATCCTCGCCCACAGTCGGGTACGACAAGGTCCAGGCCCTCGATGCAGAGATAGTAGTTATGCGAGAAAAGCTAAACTATAAATATCTCTTCGATGTCTCGATTGCAGCCCACCATTCAGTCCAGCTGAATATCCTTTTTGGCTATACACACCAGCTCACTCTCCTTCTTCATCGGGTGGTCCTTCGAGAAGGAGCTTCTGGCTATACTCACGAAAATTGGCTCACCTCTCAGACTAAGTGCATCGAGAGTTCTAAAGAATTGCTTGGCATACATCATGCGTTCCACGAAGACCCGACCTTCCATCCGTACCAGTGGTACAACCGCGGACTCGGAAGTTTCCACGCGTTTCATGCTGCAGTCTGTCTTGCTCATATCTGCATGAGTGGGACGAATATCGATCCTCCAACAAAGGTTTCGTTTCGGGGACTTATCCGCGACTCCCTTAAAGTCTTTCAGTATTTCAAGGAGACTGGGCTTAGTGCGATTTGTACTAAAGCGAGTCCCGTTCTGGAGAAACTATTGTATGTATGCACTCCTTCAGATTGACTGCACACTACTAATGTAAGCAGGAGCATCACGAATCCCCAGGATGGTGGTGATTCAAGCTCAAGCAGTAAATCTCTCTACCATCTCTCAGACTCATCCCGTGAGAATGATGCAGAGTTACTTGACGAGTACATCGAAAACCTGGCACCTCAGCAATGGCTGTCTCCTTCTAACATGGGCTGGGAAGGTTGGGCAACGATTTTAGAGCACGGATCTATGGAAAATGCATTTTGAATGCAGAGAGGGTAGCACGGGATCGTGATAAGTAGTTGAACTCAACATGAAAGTCTTGGGTACCATAAACGGTCTCTGTTGCCTGTATATAAGCACTTCCTCAAGGAATTATGGCAGAAATGGTCGACAGTCTATCTTCACGATACAATAAACCTTCACGCCTGGACATTAAATATTACAAGAAGTACATCAGGCTCAATAGCGCGGTGTTATTTTCGTAGGTCAAGTGGCATCAGAGACCAACAAAAGAATGGACAAGTTCTGTTACACCACCTCCACAAACAGGCACTCGAGGGCATAGAATCTGACACGGCCCAGTCTGTTTTTCATTTTCGCCCTGATTAGGAACAAACCATTGGAATCAAATTTGGTGGTATTTACACTACTAACAACTACTACTTAAGTCAATGGAATAACTGCGCCAGCAATTTCGTCAACCTTGATCAAGCACAGAGCGGCTTAATGGCAGTCTAACAACACTTCTGAAGGGTCCCAACTATGCGTCTTTGTACATAGGAAAGGTAGGGACTTCGAATGGAGTGACACCTCCAGCAAAAAGGCCTGCACAGCCAGCCCAGTCTGAGGAAGATGATCAGTAAGAGCATGACTCTGAAGGGAAAACAACTTACAACTCAAAAAGGCAACCAAGTAGCCAAAGGCATAACCCGCGTTGAGGACGGAGGTACTGTTTACCATATTTCCAGCAGCAAGCAAGATAAGGCAGACATCCAACGCAAGAAGGTCAAGGAAGAGGACCCAGGAGCTTCGGACTGCGGCTATGGTATAGATGACCGTTAGGATAAACCACGCCCATATGTACAAGGCGATCGCCTGCTGGAAGTCTGAACTCAAGGCACCCGAGTCATCCGTGTATGCAGCAATAATGCCCGAGCCTGGGAGATAGATCATGCTGTACGAGATGTTGAAGGCGCCATAGGACATGAAGACAGCTGTGCCAAAGGTATTCCCAGTGATGAATTCCATTATCCCGACGATGTACTGACAGATGCCGCCGAAGAAGATCAGCACGGCGATCATGACATTCGGGGTCTGGATCCCACGAGCGTGGACACCGAAGCTGGAAATGAGGAAGATTCCTTATTGGTTAGCTGGGGAATGCCGTGAAAGGTGGCGCGAGTGCCGTACCTGTGGCGAAAGAGAGCAGACCCAGTGGTGATGGGTTGGCAAAGCGCCGATGCACGACAGGGAGGGCCGGTTGCCCGCGGTCCTCAACATGGCCACCTGCTGTTGTGCTCGGCCGTAGCTTGTTTTCGCCGTCAGACATGGTGCTTGCGTGATGTGGTGCTCGGAATTGGTTCGGTTCTTGAGTGCAAGATACTGCAGCGAAGTTGTCTCCGATCGCGAGGGAACGGGGTTAATAATAAGGGGACTCTTGACATCGTGTCATCATGGTCCAAGCAACTCAATCGTATCCATTCCAAGCGATAACCCCAGAAAATGATCCCAGGCCCGAAAATGTCCGCTCCCATCCTCTCGTCCTCTCCTCTGGGCTTCCCCGCACTCCGCCATCTCCGTCATCCCCGCGTTCACCGCCTTCTCCGCCTTCTCCGCCTGCCCCATGCACAAACAGCCAAGCGTTTCGGCAAGAGTAATTGATGCCTTTTTTAGCTGCTATTTATTTACCCTTCTGATTCTGGTTAATCTGAATCTGTATCAAGCATTGTCCAACCAGTGAGCCAGAATGGGATCTCAGTCTACTTCCAACATCATGCAATACGCTGCCTACATCCATCCCACCACAGGCCTGCCTCGGGTTGGTCACTATGACCTAGCCAATGGTACGATACAGCCTTTGAGCTTCAGCTCTGGAACCCCTGTGAGGGACCTTTACGAGGTCATAGCTGCAGGGCGGTCTCAAATCATTCCCGACGGTCAGGCGCTGTCGGCCGAAAGTGTCAAGCTGCTGGCACCCATTTCGGGCCGAGACATTATGGCTGTGGGCAAGAACTACATGGAGCACGCCAAAGAGTTCAACAGTTCAGGCTATGACAGTTCTGATAAAACAGATCGACCTAGCCATCCGGTCATCTTTACCAAAAGGGCTACGTCCATCATCGCTCATGGTGAAACTATACTTCCTCACCCCGAGTTCTCGCAGACTCTGGATTATGAGGGAGAGATTGGGGTGATTATTGGCAAGACAGGGTACCGTGTTAGTGAAGCCGACGCATGGGACTACGTCTGGGGCTACACCAACATCAATGACATGACTGCGCGCGAGCGTCAGCGCGACCACAAGCAGTTCTTTATTGGAAAGTCCCCCGATACCTTCTGTCCCATTGTAAGTAAAGTCAAAACTAAGCCCCAGCCTGAGTGATGATCTAATTCTCTCTTACAGGGCCCTGTTGCTGTTTCGAAAGACGACCTGCCATCTGTTTTGAAGGTCGAGACCCGTGTCAACGGTGAGCTTAGGCAAAGCTCCACGACCCAAGATCTCATCTTTTCCATCCCCACCTTAATCAAGACTATTTCCGAGGGCCAAACCCTGCAGCCTGGCGATGTAATTGCTACCGGCACTGTAAGTTGCGCCCATCCACTGGATCAATATTCGCTGAATCGCGGCTGACTCTTGTGTAAAGCCGGCTGGTGTTGGCATTGGTAAGCACCCGCCGGTTTTTCTGCAGCCCGGCGACGAGGTTTCGGTCTCTGTCACAGGTCTCGGTACACTGTCCAACAAAATTGGAACTGCAGAAATTGTGAATCCAACGGTGGAGCGGGTTTCTTCTAACTCGCCGTTCCGCATCAGCAACCTGGCCAAGACCCTTGACGCTGGGGTTGGGTTGACCACGCTCAATGGCAAGCAACTCAACTACCAGAGAAAAGGATCTGGAAGCAACCACATTGTCTTGGTCCACGGTCTGGGCGGCACTCAGGATTACTGGACCCCCTTGATCTCCAAACTGTCGTTAGCTGAGAACAACTCCCTTCACTTGTTTGACTTGGAGGGCCATGGTCTCAGCCCGACTCATCCCCTCAGTAAGCTGAGCATTGAGTCATTTGCGCAGGACATCCGGTCCATTTTCGATGCAGCCAAAATTACTTCATCTGCTCCCGCTGTCCTGGTCGCCCATTCTCTTGGATGCTTGGCAGCCCTCAACTTCACGCTTAATAACCCTAGCCTGGTTGGCAAGTTGGTCCTTGTCGGGCCCCCTCCATCGCCTCTACCGGAAGCAGCATCCAAGGGCGCGTATGCCCGGGCGGCTATCGTCAGAAGCTCGGGCATGGCATCTGTTGTGGATGCTGTAGTGGATGCAGGAACATCAGAGCGCTCCAAACAGAGTAAGCCCATTGCCATCGCTGCCGTTAGACTGAGCCTTCTTAGCCAGGATCCCGAATCTTATGCCAAGGCAACTTGGGCACTTGCCGGAGCTACTGAGGAGCTAAAGGTTGAGCAGATCCAAGCCAGGACACTCCTCATTACTGGCGATCAAGATAAGGTCTCTCCTCCTTCTCTCTGTGAGAAGTATGCGTCTCGCATCAAAGACGCACAACTTGTTGTGTTGAACAATGTTGGGCATTGGCATGTTTTTGAGGATGTTGATGGTGTTGCTCAAGCTGTGGAGAAGTTCCTTTAAGTTACAAGATTAGCTTCAAAGCCTAGCAGGTTACAATTGATGCAATGTATTACTGTCACCCCAGACCAGCCTAGTCTTCCTAAAGGTTGCATTCAATTACCTTGATAGACTTGTCTTGTGGCCTATGCTACAATGCTTTGTATTTACCAAGTAAGACAATATAGTCACTCTGTTTCATGCAGAGCTACTACAGATAGACTCGGGAATCGTTGCTGGCCATGGTTGGGTATCACGCTTCAACTTGACTTCAGTAAGCCGGCGCCTATTTTACGTGGAATGGATTTTTTTAATTGCAAAACTGCTAAGAATCGGAGTTCCAAAGCCTCCGAAGCCCAATAAATCTAGGTGGTTCCTTGAACTTGTTCTTTATTCCTTTAGTCCGCCCTATTCGAACAGGTCTGCCAAACTCAGTCAGATCCTTCTTACTGTGGAATCTCCAGAACTGCCAAGAACAATTGCTCCCCCGAAAAGATTCGATCACACGAGCGCCCCCAGGATGGTTGTGCACAAACTCTGTGCAGTCGTAGATAATGTCGTCTATTATGACCCATAGGTGACCGTTGCGGTATGCATCCGCCACTGTCTCTGGTTCAATGAAAGGCAAGTCGAGGTTTTCAATGGTGATTGCCGCTAGCTTGTATTGGCTCGGGTTGCTCGAGTTCTCAACGAATGCCACGGAGGGAGAAAGATCAGCTTTTGTGTCCCAAGCAGCTTGGACCACATTGCTTGGTGGATAGGCCGAGCGGGACTTGGAGTTTGACCAGAACATGATGAAGAAATGATAGACTGGATCAACGAATGGCCAGGTGTGTAGTATAACTGTTTGTGACCATTTGTTGTATCGTAGCCTGCAGGGTGAATTGAAACATGTGTCGGCAAGAAACAGGCACAGAAACTTTATCCGACGGCACGGACTCGGTTACTCCAAGCCCAGGCTTCCCGAATCAACTTGGTGGCGATCCCCCGCATCCCATTCACGCCACACACGGAGATGGCGGCGATGCGCGGGGAAGGCTGCTCCATGTCTCGGAGATGTGAATTGCCGTGGTTGGCACAGCTGACACATGATGCAGCGTGGAGATGTGTTGAGGCTAAGCGCTTCTCCGTACATAATCATGCTTCCCCATGGGGTATGTATAAGCTTGCCTTATCTCATATAGGCCTGTTTCTTCCAGCGATAAGCACAAGCTAAGACACACTCGACAATGACCAAAGGAGAAATGATCAAGACCTCGTGGCCTCAAGGGTCTCACGACTCCTGGTTGGGGCAGACAATCTATGCCCAACAGGTTCCTAAAAATGTGGAGTTTATCAACAACTTAAAGCTTGACAAGAAGCTCCAGCCCAAGAAGTACGAGATTGACGGGACACACCCAGAGTCAAAGATTCTCTTCAAAAACGTTAATATTATTGACTCTACAGGCCGTGAGCCCTACAAGGGTGACGTCTTGATTCGAGGTATGTTGCAAAATTGGATAATGCGATCTCACTAAGAATGATCAGGTGAAAGGATCAGTGCTGTTGGTCAAGTCCCTAACAGAGAAGAAATTGAGAAAGACCCTACTGTTCGTGTCTTTGAGGGAAGAGGCAGAACACTCATGTCGGGTCTTGGAGATGGACATACCCATTTCACCTGGAATGGAGGCGACCTTAACAGACTCGGAGAGCTCGAGGTCGAGGAGCATGTTCTCCTGACAATCAAAAGCGCCCAATGCTTTCTTGACTCGGGATACACGATGTAAGTATCTAGGCATTTCCGCTACGTCGGCAGTAGTAACACTTACTCATAGGTGTTTTGGAGCGGCCTCGGCTAAAGACCGCCTGGATGTGGTGGTTCGAGACGCAATCAACGCCGGTGATATCCCAGGACCCCGTTATCTCGCCAATGCAAGGGAGATCGCCAAGCCTGAAGGTGAATTGGTCGCGGGTATTACACGATTCGCCGACGGTCCAGACGGTAAGTCAGTGTGATGAATGAAGCCACCAATCCCATGAGTGAAGCATCCGAGCTAACCTGATAGAAATGCGCGAGGTGATCAAACACAACATTGAAAACATCGGTGTTGACAATATAAAACTCAGCATCTCAGGCGAGGAAATCACCGAGATTCGGTCGGCGCAGGACTGCTACTTCAATGACGAGGAGATTGCTGCCTGCGTAGATGAGGCACACAAGCGCGGGAAGCGTCTGTGCGCCCATGCTCGAGCTAGAGATTCGGTCAAGATGTGTGTGAAGCATGGTGTAGATGTTATATATCACGGCAGCTACATTGATGACGAAGGTGCGTACGCCGTCCATCCTCCATCTTATCACCTAACGCCCATTCCTATAGGTATGGATATGCTGGAACGCGAACGAGAGAAGTACATCGTCGTCCCAGCTATCAACTGGCTGGTTGCCACAACCTACGAAGCCGAGGCCTTTGGATATACACACGAAACCGCAGAGAAAGCAGGATACAAGCGGGAGCTCGACGTCGCCGTTGCTGGACTGCGCGAGATGCACAGGCGAGGAATTGTCGTTCTACCAGGAGGGTAAGTCACTGCGCAGCTCTTCGTCAGGTACATTATTAACCTCCACAGTGACTATGGCTTTGCGTGGACGCCTCACGGGACGTATGCGCGTGATCTTGAGCATTTCGTCAACCTGCTTGGCTTCACCCCGCACGAGAGCATCATCGCCGCAACTGCTGGGGTTGCTGCGCTGTTGATGAGGGGCCACGAGCTTGGTAAGATTCAGCCTGGATACTATGCCGATTGCATACTTGTCGATGGCGATCCCCTGCAAGACATCTCAATCCTGCAGGATCATGATAAGCTTAATGTCATCATCATCAACGGTCGGGTTCATAAGGCAGGAAGAAAGGAGTACTTTATGGACGCATCAGGATCGCTGTCGCATGGGATCCCGCGTCATTTACTAGGAGACTTTCCGGAGAAGAGGCAAGCAATGCAGAAGTCATTTTAGAGTATCAGGTTTGCATAGCAACTTAAAGAACTTCTTGGCTGCTGTCAATAATTTGATTGCGACATATGCTTGTATCAGGTGCCTCGCATGCTGCTTCACCAGCCCTTGCGGCAATACCTGTGCTCAATTCATCAGCTCAGAGCGATCGTCAAATTCCACCTCACCTTTCAGCCCACCAGCCATCAGACCCTACACTGTGGTCCTGCTTCCATATGAGGGGGATTTGGTATACATTAGAGGCATAGAGCTTAAAAGAAAAACAGCTATAATGCGACCCTTAGTTGTATTAAGGATTCATGTAATCTTACCTTTATCACTGGTAGGTACTCTGTACTGGGTAGTAGTTTAAGCGCCTTCCAATGTATCTTTGCGCTCAGTCTCATCTGCATCGCTCCTTTCCTCGTCGAGTCGCCACGATGGACTGCACATTCACGTATCGATCCAGAAAGCACGCGAGGTGGCTGCTCGATTAAACGGCTCGAGGGAGGACGATCCTACAGTTGTACAGGTTAATGGTGACATTGAGCAGGCTTTGGAAGCGGAGGGTACTTCCAAGAGCATGTTCGACATCTTTAAACACGGTGGACAGCAGAACTTTCGCAGAATGTTGCTCGGTGTTGGTGGCTTGTTTATGCCGCAAATGACTGGTATCAAGTACGCTCGACTTGTTCTCTTAGCCTTGCGCTTTCGCTAACATACCCAATAGTGCCGTTGCATATTACATGCCCGTCATCCTCCAAGAATACGTCGATCTTCCTCATGACCTTGCCTTGATCCTCTCCGCAGCAGCAGCGGTCCAATTCTTCATCGTCTCTCTCGTCCCCATCTGGGTCATTGAGCGGCTTGGCCGTCGCACATGGATGATCTGGGGTGCTTTTGCTCAAATGGTAACTCTCATCTTCGTCGTGGCCGGCTTCAATATCGGAGGTCGAGGCGGAGGTATCCTGGTCACAACCATGTTCTTCCTTTTCTACGATGCCTTTGCTGTCAGCTATCTCAACATTCCTTGGCTCTACGCCCCCGAGATCAACAACCTACAGATGAGGGCCCAGGGATCGGCCTTAGCATCTGCATCCAATTGGCTTTGTAAGTTTTGGCGTGAGCTTCATCATTTCACCAAAAGCTAACTGGTTGCAGTCAATGGAATTGTTGTTACCATCACACCTATCGCTTTGTCACAGATTAGCTGGAGATACTGGGTTGTCTGTGAGTACTCCTTGTTGCTATCACCAGCTGTACTGGCCGGCACTCATACAGGGATCGCCATGAACTTTGCCTTCATGCCGCTGGTCTATTTCTGCTACCCCGAGACACAGGGCCTTTCCCTGGAGAAGATCGACAATATCTTTGCTGGCGATGTCGGACATGGCTTTAGCGCTCTAACCCAAGGTGTCCGTGAGAGCGTAGTCATGATTCGAGGTGAGCATGTTGCCCCACCGTCTACCGGCGGTGATGAGGAGAAGAGTAAAGATACGGCACAAGCGACGCATCGAGAAAGTTCTATCTGAGAGATATCTAGGTACTGCTTTATTTCAAGAGGCTATATAAGCCAAGTCAAATGTCCTTCTTTATATTTCATATATTACTTAGCGCTGGATTATGCTCCCTGTAGCGGTATAGCTCTATAAAGTTAAGTCTAAAATTAATTAATAAATACAATAAATACCTAACCTATATTCAGTGTTATTGGTCTTGTTATACTTCCAGCTACAAAAGCAGCCCATATATTAATTATCTCTTCGCCTAACTTGCCAACCTCCTTAATATTAGAACCCCGAAGCATGGGGGTATCTTTCCAAGCATCCCACGTTCCGCAGATAAATGGGAGTTCTATGCAGTGGACTGCTCCTAAGGTATTGCCTGCAGGACTCCAGGAAAAGCGCACAGTTGAAGAACTACCGCCCGCAGCAATGAAGCTCTTATGGAATCTCTGCGATGGCCAGATGAATTCTTTATGGGAGTACCACCAGGCAGCTATCTGCTTCCACGCTGGGCCAATCATGGGTAGGTCAGCCCAAAGAGGATAGCTCGGAAGCATTGGTACGAAAGCCACACTTTCATTCTTCGTCCATGTCAGGATAATAGAGTAGTTCATTGCAGCCTGGGCGATCCTATTCGGGACTTCGGAGATATCCGGTAGGGGGTGTTTGCCGAAATGCGCCCACGCAAATGTCCTGGGGAGTCCTAGTCTTCTAGCCTCGGGCATTATTTTGGGCTGGGTGAGGAGAAGCTCTTCGGCTGACATAGTGCGCGGGTCACCCCGTATCAAGTTTCGAGCAATTTTAGCCAGATCGTTAGATGTCGTGGCGGAAACTGTTTGCCATTCGAAAGGCGTGCTCTGAAGGATAGCCCGATGGAAAAGACCAGCGGCGGTGTCGGCTACCATCATGCAATATATAGCATATGCCCCGACGGAATGTCCAATGACAGTGACACGCTGAGGACATCCGCCGAAGTGAGATACATTTGTCTGTACCCAACGAAGTGCTTCAATCTGGTCTAGTAATCCAAGATTCGCAGGTGCTATGCCCTCTATCGGAACCCAACCAAAGATGCCAAGGCGATAGCTAACGTTGACGACAACGATATCTTTCCTGATCAGAGCGTCAGGTAGATAGCAATCGAGATCACCGCCTCCGGAAACATTTGCGCCACCGTGCAGGAAAACCATGACTGGAAGCTGGAGTCTTTCATCGATAGCACGTGCCGGCGCAGTAATTGTAAGATGGAGACAGTCCTCATCCATAACTCGACCCTGAACAAGATTTCCTGTCACAGAGTTCAATCGTGAGGGTAATTGCGGACAAATTGAAGCTGGCTTCGTCCCATCGATGGGCGTATCCCATTTCGTAAATGGCCTTGGAATCTCAAATCGATTTGCTTCTGCATACTTTATGCCACGAGCTTGAAATACATTTTGTTTTCGAGATCCGACGATTGTACCTCCGGGCAGCTGGATACTGACTTCTGAATATGTCATGGTGTGTTGCGGAAATTTGGTGGGAAAGCAGTAAAGTGAACCTTGACGCTCAGAGGAGAGGTACCCAATGCAGTGGCACAAGTTACGATAAATAAGACAGGTCGTGAACCATCAGACAAGTACCTCGCTACAGACGTTGAAAGCCAATTAATTGAACGCTTAAATGACAATATAGGACGAGATAGAGCTACAGCGCATTGAGACTAGTATGTCCGGCTGGTAAGTGTTCCATAGCCGACATGGTCGAGTCGGCGATATGTTGTGGGTACCCTGTTAACCTTTCCCCTCTTATCTTTCTCCACATGCAGACGACCAATTGATTTTCACGAGCAATTTGTATGACAGTCTTTAGCAATGTCTCCAGAAATTGAGACTGGGGGGTAGCGGAAATGACATGAAGTGGATTTTACCAAGTCACTATAGACTCATTAGGGCAACTATAACTCTTTTTAGGCCATTGATTGCGACTTGACCATCAGATTTGAGAAAGGGACTTGGCAATTACCACCCTTGTGGATGCTTCGACCTACTCAAATTGATAACAAATAATGCTAACTGGAGCTTCATAGTTCAACTCAAATCTACCTCCTATCTCAAGCCTGCGAAACGGTTACCACGCTGGCAGCCCTGACTGTGGACTGATTGGCAAAATCGTAAACACGCCTCTCTTCCGTGACCTTTGCGTTGAAACCTGATACCTGAAAGACTGAACTGTTTGGCCCGAGAGTATCAAGGTTATGGCATTCTAGGCAAGCTGAACGGCTCAGGAGGACGGCGTCGTAGGTCCTGCTAGTCACCTCGGCCTGGTAATCCTCTACAGCCTGTCTTAAAGTTTTCGTGCCGTCTCTCCAGCAATTGAGCTCGTATACAAGAGTAACCGCATCGTAGATTCCGTGATTGGCAGCCTCTCCACGATCTGAAAGCCCTAAACGTCAGCAACAACTTCGTGTATCGCACCCAACATACTTACACATTGTCATAGTATGAGCGGCGTCCCCCAGCAAAGAAACCCTGCCACCTTGGGTAGGCCATTGCTGAGCCGGCCAGTCCTCTAACTTAATCTCCAGCAGCGGAGCGTCATCGGGGATAGCAAGTATGGCATCCCTCAGACGTGGGAAGAACCCTGTATCAGCCGTTACAGCGCTCTTCATCTTGGCCAGCTGCTCCGCCTTTGTCTTTGGTAAGTCTCCGTTGCGTTCCACCAGCCAGCTCATATTGAACTGGCCTTCATAATATTCACCGTCCGACCCGGCACTTCCATTGCTCTGAGGCGTCGATAGCATTGAGAAAAATACATAGTAGCCTGAACCTGGATGGGTCCCTTGCCAAAGGATCGGGTGGATATCGCGGAAGGGCTGCATTCTTTCGGGCGAGAGGCGCAAGGTCAATCCCATGAATGCCACAGGAAGCGGGTTAAGCTGCGACTTTTCATCACCCAGTATCGCCTTCTTGACGCGACTATTCTTGCCATCTACGGCGAGGAGCATTGAGCCTTGTACTTTTGTCCCGTCAGCGAAACATACAGTAACACCGTCGTCGTTAACTTGGTATTCGGTGAATCGCTTGCCCCAGTTGACGTTAATGTCGGTACTGAGTAGTTGACGAAATTTCTTTCGATTGAGACGATAGTGCAGAGAAGCTTTGATGTTATATTTGTCCACACCCGTTGATAAATCGAGGAATCGGTAGCTGTCATGGTCTAGAGTCTGTGTAAATATCGAGCGCAGTGATATATCTGGATAACAACAAACCTTTGGCTCCCTCAACAGGGTCAACTTGAATAGACGGTATCATGGCAAAAACTTCAGCTGGGAGGCAGGCAGCCAATGCAGGCAATGCCCAATGCATCGTGATTCCCCATCCTGCCGGCCGCTCGTCAAGGGTTCCATCTCTATCATAGATCTGGAATGAGTGGCCGGATTTCTTCAAGGCTTGTGCCAGAGTTAACCCAACGAGGCCAGCGCCAATGATGATGATAGGTTTAGGTTCGGAAGACATTTTCTGTAGAGTGTTTCTACTTTCAAGGAAGAGGATATCGGATTTGCTAACAGCTTGCCACACTCAGAATGCATTGGGCATATCAGACCATGCTTATCTCAAATAGTCTGCCTCATCGAATTCAACCTGGACGGCGAGAAGGCTGAACGCCGAGAGACTTAGGATATCGGCTACTTCTTGATACCAAGTCGGCGACACCAAAGCCGAAGTCTCCGTTGGCCGCCCGCAGATCCACTTCAAGGTCTAGGTATCACGACGTTCAAACAAGTATGATAAGACAACGGTGTCAGTATGATTCTCCCAGATCATATTACCTTTGGTCAGATTCAACTCATCATAGACTCTTTGGCATTCATTTCGCGGGCATGTTTTGCACCAAAAAAATTAACGGCGTAGAAATCGCCTATGACGAGTCCGGTTTCGATGAGGGACCACCCATCATCCTTCTCACCGGATGGGCCCATGATATGAGACTCTACGATGAATTGCTTCCCTACTTGTCCCAGAATCACTGGGTCATCAGAGTCAACTACCGTGGCCACGGTCCATCCCGTGACAAAATTGATGACTTTGGCGTTGAGGAGCAAGTAGCCGACACACTGGCCCTTCTAGACCTACTCGACGTCGACCAATGCCTGCTCGTGTCTCACTCCCATGGAGGATGGGTTGGTCTGGAGCTTGCAGATAGAATGGGCAAGGAAAGGGTCAAGGGTCTCTTGATGATCGACCAGATCATGACAACGCCACCACCAGCATTTGCAGCTTGCTTGCAAGAGATGCAATCCAAAGATACATGGAGAGCAGCTCGCAGGGCTCTCTTTGACGACTGGATTGCGCACAGCGACATAAGACCGCTGCGCGACCACATTCAGTATTCATTGAGCAGTTTTGGCTTCGATATGTGGTCATTGTCTTGCCGCGTAATTGCCAACGCTTATGAGAATTGGGGAACACCTATGGGGCGAATGAGCAAGATGAAGGCGCCGCCACTGATTCGGCATATCTTTTCTCATCCCTTGAATCAGCCTGACTACCGCGAGCTACATGAAGAGTTTGCCAAGAAGAATTCATGGTTCTCCTATACAGATCTGGAGGGCGAGACACACTTCCCGAGCCTCGAGATTCCCGAGAAAGTAGCTCACGAGATCGAAGATCTCTTAAGTCAGAGTAGATGGTAGTCGACTTTTCCAGTAGCATAGCATCAATGCGAACACAAGGTTTTATTCATAAATGTTAATATCAGTAATTTCATTGCATGTGATAGGAAAGAATATTGATATTGGTGGCAGATTGCGTTCTGTTGGACCTGGATAGACGCCCTTGTCGGTATCTCCTTATCTTTCGAATCTCTTCAGCATTTTGTCCCGGGTTAGCAAATGCTTAGAACATATTGCGCAAAGCCACTAGGCTAGAGTACTAGTACCTAAAATAGCGGCCTCCGTTGCCAGATAACGCCGAACGGTGACTTTACAGTTTACAGGCAATAAAGATAAGGCTAGTCAGGGCCCACTTCAAGTCGCCGACTCAATAAGCGTCCCAAATCGGTGGGACCTTGAGTGATAACAAGACCTCTCCAAATCACAGTGAAATCATGTGCGACTGAAATGTTGTACATATGATGAAGCTCGTCGTCAGGCGTCCCATCTCTCGAAACAACAACAATGGCAGAGACATTCAACATGGATGAAAAAAAGACACCCAATAGCGACATTGAGTCGTTTGCCGACCACGGGCGGCGAGAAGTCACGGTGGGAGAAGGCAGTTCTGAAGAGTTCGTTTTCTCCCTCGGTCTGGGCGGCTTGCTCCGAAGACTTGCTGTGTCTGGAGTCGAGATGCGTGGACTGGAGCCCGTTCCAGTAGAGAAACGAAATCACACCAAGTATTACAACATCTTTACACTCTTTGGAGGGTCCTTCACTTCCATTCTGCCGTGAGTACTATCAAAGGACTCGGGAGAAATTCACAAGTCTGACCTGTTAAAATCCAGTTTGAGTATTGGCACAACGCCAACACTTGTCTTTGGCCAAAGTTTCCGCGATGCGGCAATTATGATCGTGACAATGCAGGCTCTATTCATCATTCCCACGCTCTACATCTTGACTCTAGCTCCTCAGCTAGGAATGCGGCAGTCTGTCCAGTTTCGTTATGTCTTTGGGTAAGTTTGCTGATAAAGCTGTACGGAGTTGAACTAATCAAAGATGAAGGAAATATCTAAATGCTCTTCTATCAATCATCATTATACTCGAGATCGGAATATACGCCATCATCGCTGCTGTTGGTGGAGCCGAGTGCCTCTCAGCAGTCCGTCCTGGCACCCTTCCTGTTGAAGTAGCAATTGCCATAATCTTTATCGTCGCTTTCTGCATTGCCTTTGTCGGCTACACTGCGGTTCATTTCGTCTGCCAATATATCTGGATCCCAAACATCATCGCACTGCTTGTGCTGATAGGGTGCGCAGGGAGCCAGCTGCATAATCAGGCTCCGGCCTCCTCCTCGGGTGCAGCGCCTTGGCTGGGGACAGTATCAATCTGTGCTTCCAATATGGCTACCTGGGGCACCATCATCGGCGATTATGCTTGCTACATGCCTCCGAAGGCCCCCAAGCTCCGCCTAGTGTTCTATTGCGTGATGGGCTTATACGTCCCATTCACCCTGTTCATGCTTCTTGGTGCTGCTATCGGTGGATCTATCACGGTTATTCCTTCCTGGGGCGCTGCTTATGCCGAAGGTAGTCTAGGCGGTGTTCTCGGTCAGATATTGACATCTCGCGTTGGTGGTTTCGGACGCTTCTTGCTGGTCATTCTCGGATTCTCCATCGTCACCACTTCTGCACGAGACATGTATAGCATTTCGCTCTTCACGGTGGCAGTCATTCCGTGGCTCCGTCACGTCCCTCGAGTGCTGATCTTGGTCTTTGCTTCCGGAGTCATGATTGGTGTTGGAATCGCAGCGTCAAGATCATTCCTCTCGTCGCTCAGCGCTCTTGTGAGCATCGCAGGTTATATCACAGCCCCGAGTGTGAGTGTGTTTCTTGTCGAATGGTTTGTGTTCCGCAAAGCGAACCCTGCCAGCGTGGATCCGGCAATCTGGGACAACGCATCTGCGTTGCCTTCTGGAATACCGGCTGTGATTTCGATAATGGCCCCATGGGGTCTCATTGTTCCGTCCATGTCGACTGTTTGGTATGTTGGACCGATTGCTGCTCGCGTTGGAGATTTGGCTTGGGAACTGGGAGCTGTCAGTGCTATTCTGTTTTATTTGCCACTGCGAGCTGCTGAGATAAAAGTCAGGGGTCGGTTGTGAGAAGCTTAGGTTATATTCAATAAGTAGAATACCCTTATAGGCAATCATACAATCGCGTTCTATATAATAGTCAGTTTTAAGCAACTTTAGGAAGATTCTAATTTATAGTAGATAGGGCTATTTCCCAGCGGAATTCTTAAATATATGTATCTAAGGTAGTCTAGATTACTTAAGTAGTCCCTATACAGTAGGCCCTAAAGCCAGATGCTATGTCTTTTACTTTAATAATAATATAGTAATTACTGGTCGGTCAGACAGAGAGGGCAGCTGCATACGAGGTTAGATATTGTACCAATCTCGAGCCCTAGACCGGTTTCATATTAGGGGATGAACTTTACTTATCTTTTGGACTTCAGCGCCTCAACCATCGCATTCTGATAAGACCTCGGTTCCCCTCACTATTCCAACAGCTTGCCCCTCAATTCCGACCCTGCATGACCTTTCAAGTCGCCGAAGTTCAAATGAAGCCGAAGAGCAATTTTCGGCATTCTTGATCATTTCAGTCATGTCTCATCCTACGGGTAGGGCCAGGGTCGCCTGTAAGCTCTGCAATTCGCGGCGTGTCAGATGCGACCGATCGGAAAGTAGAGCTACTTGCTCAAACTGTCAGCTTGCCAACGCAACATGTGAACTGATTGTATCGCGACGTGGCAAGTACGGAAATGAAGTTACGTCGGGTCCTTTCCAAGCACTGACTCAGAGGAAAGACACAGGCGATTTCCCGTTGAACGATCACCGCGTGAAACCCTAACGCCAACACCTACTCTACACAATCCGGGGGAGACCTCATCACTTCCGTTCCCAGCCAGGGATCACTCTCAAAGCCCACCCAAGAAACCTTGCAGAGATGTCAGTCCTTCCTTGTCCGAGATTGCAGTACATAAAGACCCTGAGCGCGCCAGTGAGAGGGTGATCTACATCGGAGACTCTGCCAATTATCAATATGTTCTTCATGAGGTGGGGGATCCATTCAAAGGCTCGGATCAAAACCAATATTGGATTGATAACCTGCAGCGATCTATGCTAGATCAGATAGGGTCGTCTACCCAAGATGCTCTCCAGAAAATACGCTCAGAAGATGATCAACGTTTGAGAGATCAGGGCGTCTTTCAATATCCGGAGAAACCCATCAGAGACGAGCTGATCCGAGTTTTCTTTGACTACTCATATCTTGCCTGTCCAATCTTCTATCAAGTCGACTTCATGAGTTTGTACAAAGCTGACAGTCTTTCACCGTTGATTTTGAATGCTGTCTTCTTCATGGCCACTTTACATTGTTCGGAAGCGCTTCTAGCAGGAATGGGCTTTCCAAACCGCTACCTTGCGGGTCTCACATTCTATCGACGTGCTAAAGCCCTGTACGATGCAGACTACGAGTCGGACGGCATTGCCACTGTCCAAGCAGCAATATTGCTCTCCCACCGATGGGATGGGCCAACGGAGCAAAAGGACACATGGCACTGGCTGGGAATCGCTACCGGGCTGGCCCAGTCTCTTGGCATGCACCGACGGTTAGTGTTCCAATCGACAGTTCTTTATGGGTTGCTGATGGGTTATCTAGCAAGTCTTACTCGGTCCTACAGTCTTCCTGCTGTATACTTTGGCGAAGGATATGGTGGGTTCTTTATGTAAGTTTTGGGAACGATTTCTTCATGACCATACTAATCTCCTCAATCCCAGATCAACGACGTACATCATGCAGCAATCTATGGCAGACCTCCTCATATCAACCCCGACTTTAGTGACATCATTCCATTAACGGAGGCAGACTTCCAAGATTACGAATATTCACCTTTCACTGTTGTTGATGAACCCTTATTATATGAGAGCAAGCTTTATCTCATTAACCTTGTCAGGCTTTCATGTCGAGGTATGGCCTACCCCTAATCACTGGCTAATAGCTTTGGTTCATTCTTTATATATAGTGGCTCGATGCATAACTGCGAAGTATTCCTCTAATGATGATCCCGATACTAAACGGAGATGGTACGACGAGTTGGTTGATTTTCAAAATACTTTACCGCCTCGCTTCACCACGCTGCCACATCGACTCACGTTGGACCGAGGCTTCTGGCCCTCGGTATTGCAGCTATATCATCTGTACTGTCCTCTTCACTAGAACTGTTATCATCATTGACTGAAACAAATTAGGGAATACCAAGTCGTGTTTTATCGAGGCCTTGCTGACCGCGCCGATCATAGCAACCTGGTTACTCTCGCAGGAAAGGTCACACGAATTCTAGAAGACATGCTTGCCTCAGGCACTTTATACCGTGCCCCATATCATATGTAAAGTGTTAACACCCATTTTCTGATAAATTCAACACTGACAACGGCTCAAAGTTTGCCCGCAATTTTCTCCTCAACCACAATCCACATCCTCCAAAGTCGAAAGAATGGAATGCATGTCGGTGTTCTCTCAGAGCACAGAGCCCGTTTAGAGCTGAGTATCTTGAGAGGGTTCCAAGATGCCTGGCCTAACGTACTTTATATTCGACACTTGCTGGAAAGGCTTCTCAAAACCTCGTCGAGTCGCGAAAGTGAAACAGATGGTAATGCACATTATCTCTATAAAGCACAAGACCCGGAGCTAACTAGAGCTTTTGCAGAACAACAGGAACATTGCAGTGGGCTTGAAGAGGCAACAGAGATGATATTGCCCCTGGATCTTGTGGAGGGTTCTTTAGATGAGCATGTCTTTAATCTTCTATCAACACCTACTATACCTATGTTTTTATTCAATAGTCTAGATAATGAAGCAGGGTTTAACCCTGAGTTTTAGGGTTTAGATTTATTTACATCACTTAGCTATCAACTGTGAAGCTGTGCTGAGAGTTGCATACAGCCCTTTTCCTGTCCACTGCGATCTCCAGAGCAAATAAATACAAGCCGTAGCAGCTGAGCTTCCTGCGGTAACTAATAGTGTCTTTAACAAGAGCCGTAGCACGGATTTCCAATTACGAGTACGACCCTGAACACGACGTTAGCCTCTACCAAGATACAAAACCAGACACCCATGACTTACAGTAATCTTCCAGTCGCGCCAAACAGGAAACAGGCTTCTATACCATAGATATCCCTGGGAATACGGATAAACCATGGCATTCCATACTCTGCTACCCTCTGAGTGGGGTTGGATGTACCAGCTCTGGCACCCTGAGTTCCAAACTGTCTTGGACAAGTCATCCTGGATGCGATTGACATAGCGCTCTTCAGCATCTCTCTGCAGCTCAATGACTCCGTTGGGGCTGCCAAGGACAGGTTTTAGCATGCGCAGTGCAAAGTTGACACTGTTCTCGATGGCCATGATGGCTGAAGTGTGACCTGTTGTTGCATTGGGGCCTGGCCAGCAGTTAGTCAGTTATGTGAGGCATGCATGCTATGCAAGTATTTACCTAGGAGCATGAAGAAGTTGGGAAAGCCACTCATTGCTGAGCAATTATAGGCTTCAGCTCCACCAAACGACTCCCAATGTTGAGTCAACGTTTCATCTCGTCCAACAACCTCGACACCTTCGAGGAATGTGTTGGTAGAAAAGCCATTGGCCAGCACAATGACATCGGCTTCAACAAAGCCACGATCTGTCTCGACTCCGTTCTCGACAATTTTTAGAGCTCGCTCGTTAGTCAGAGTCAGATTCTTGGAGTGAAGTGATTTTAGGTATCCAGAATCATAGATGCGTCTCTTGCAACCGATCTCAAAGTCTGGTATCAAGAGGTCATGATACTTTGCCGGGGCAGTGTCCCTCATGAACTTCTCCGCATAAGCTCGTCGCTTCTGACGGAACTTGGCAGCGGAGGTAGTCATAGGAACTGCCTTTAACTCAATCTCTGCGAACAAGAATACGAGCAGCCGTTGTATCATCATAGTCCCTGGTAAATATTTGAAGATAGACTTCATGTAATCGGTATACACGCCATCAATAGGCGGAAGCATCCAGTGTTTGGCACGGACTATCTGAGTCAGATGTTTTGTCTTGTCGACAATCGAGGGGACTATTTGGGCAGCTGTACACCCGTTTCCGATGACGACGACGTTCTTGCCCTCGACATCGACGTCGCTCCTCCACTGTGATGTATGAAATATGGATCCTTTGAAGTCTTCAGAGCCGGGAATGTCAATTTCTCGAGGTGTGACCAGAATCCCAGAGCCCGCAAACAGAAACCTGCATTCGTGTTGAAACATGGTACCAGTCTTGCAGTCGCGGATGTCAAGAACCCATCTCTTCCTTTCTTCGATCCATTGGCACTTTTGGACTTCCACGCCAAACGTCATCTTTGACGGTAGATCGTACTTATCCGCGACGTGTTTCTGATACTTCCAGAGCTCCTCCTGTGAAGGCAGAACCCGGGACCAGTTGGGGTTAGGCTCGAATGAGTAGCTGTAGAGGGCACTTGGGACATCGCAAGCAGCGCCTGCAAGTTTAGCTGGGCGTATGATATTGGGAATCACTAGGTCAACATACCTGGGTACTTGTTCGCGTACCATGTCCCACCGAGGTCGCTGTGCCGTTCGAAGAAACGAATGTCAGTGATTCTGTACCATCGTTTGAGCGTGGCTCCCAAAGCAATGCCTGAGAACCCAGCGCCAATACAAGCAAACTGGCTGTAGCTCGAGGTTGATTCTTTCATCGACGCCATGTTGAGAGAAACAGGGAGAGTTGGTCCAAGTCTCACAATCGGTGCGGACAGGCGCCTATGAACGGTGACTTATCTTATAGTCGTCACATGTGCTTAAGCGTCTTTCTTTTTCCCCGTGGGGTAGGTCGTCGGGCCATATGACAGCTCATATATGCTGTGTCCTATGAACGCCACAACTGCGCGGGTCGGGTTGTCTCCGTGAAACAAAGATGCCGCAATTGGCCGGGTGCATTCCTTGTACTACAGCCGCACTTGTCATTCCCTCCCAATCTGCCCTGCTGATAGGTAGTCAGAAAAGCGTTGACACCAAGCTTAGGTGCCATATTTAACCCAGCCACCATCCGGCAAAATTCACGGCTGGTCTACCCAAGTATTTTTATCACTCTTGTGGTGTCACAAGCTTGGGTGGCTCCACTAGCTTTCATGGGACGGAACCATCCCGACGCGTGCATGAGTTAGTCTAGATTTCACAGAGTCATAGACCCACAACCTCGGGATCTGTAAATTGCTCGGACCCCGTGGATCGCGGAACGGGCACTCAGAGTGGCTGGCTTCCTCTCTTCTTCTCCGCCCCAACCAAGCCCAGTTCCAACATCAGAAGGAGGGCACCCGAACTACGCATTATTGTACAGTTGACTCTTCCGCTATCTCCGATATCAGGGACTGAATATGCCAGAGCAGCAATCGCGGCCGCGTCGCCGCAAAGTAACATTGGCATGTGACCCCTGTCGGGAACGCAAGTCTCGCTGTGACGGGATCAAGCCGATCTGCTCCACATGTCGACGTCGGGCGCTGGGGATCGAACAGTGCGTCTACAGGGCTGGGAATGCGCGTACAGAATGCAGCGATGAGTGAGTAACGGCATTTCGGCTAGCTACTGTATTACTTGACTGACAAGCAGCTGAAGCTACACAAGAGCTCTGCGCGACCGCATCCGCTATCTGGAAGGTCAGTTACAACAAGCTTCAGGGCTAAATAGTTCAATCCCAGGACCTCTTCCAGATGGAGCCAACAGTAGAAGGGCCTGGCCAGAAAGTACACCAGACACGGAAAGCCAAGTCGAGCTGGATGCTCTCGTCATGGGCATATCTCATGCCCAACTACTCACCCCGTTGTCATCTACCACGACCGAGAGTATTGAGAATTCCAGCCATGCAAGACGCGTCACCGCCATGGGCACCACCACGTCGGAGGAAGACATTGGACATCATCGTGACACACGCGAAGGCTTCTACGGTTCTTCCTCAGCCGCCTCATTCTTGAAAGAGACTTGCGGAACTGCGATCCCTCCCTCAGCCCATCAGCCAAACCCTCAGACTTGTGCTTCACAGCCTACACATCTCTTCAGTGATGTCGACAAGTTCGCTCTTCCTCCGCGGCGTCTTGCAGATCACCTCGTAGAGAGATACTTTGAGCGCATCTACTGGATCTACCCCGTGTTCGACAAGCAAGCTTTTGAGCATGGCTACAACTCACTTTGGTTGCCGAGCGGACAGACCACATGCCCAGATGAGTACCAGAACCTAGGTTTGGGTGAAGATGCCACCACTGTTGCTTTCTTCTCTTCCCTAAACGCCATCTTTGCTTTAGGATGTATCTTCTCAAACCTCTCCGCTGCAGCCAAGACGAAGGCTTACGAGGTTTTCTTCAGCCGGGCCAAGGATAAAGTCAACCTTGAACTTCTGGATATAAACGATCTGAGCGTTGTGCAAACTCTTGTACTCGTTGCTCTGGTTCTGCAAGGTACTTCGTTTCCAGATCGCTGCTGGAATACTACAGGCTTAGCTTGTCGAGTGGCGCAGGGTTTGGGCCTGCACAGCTTGCCGCCTTGGAACCAGCAAGAGTCGCGAGTGCATCGTATCAGACGACGGACATGGCACGGCTGTATTGTGCTAGATACGTAAGGACATATTGAAATCTTCTTTGAGCTTCGCTAATTATTATAGGCTAGTGAGCATGACTTTCGGTCGACCGACAATGATCACCGATATTTCTACACTTTCTTTGCCAGAAAGGGCTGTCTCCAACCTTCAGAATACCATGGATTACGAAGAACTCAAACTGAAGTTCCAAATCGAGTCTGTTCGTCTGAGTATCATTCTAGATCGCATGTTGTCAAAAGTGTACAGACCTTGGCAATGCAAACAACCCCACGACAATCAGAGTTCTCTTTCTCATACAGACAACAGCAGTCAGAGCATGGTAGTGTTTGCTGAGATACAAGGCAAACTTCGGGCTTTCGAGCATGGACTTCCAAGCTTTCTCTCCTGGCATGAGCCTCTGGCTAGGGAGATGATTCCACCACATGAGGCTACGGTTCTCACTATTCAGAGAAACGTGTTACAGTCACGGTAAGGTTCTCCAAATAATTCATATTCCTTTTCGGGTTGCTTACGAAACTCTGTCAGGTTTACGTATTTACAGGTCATGCTGTACCGCCCAATCTTGAGTCAGCTCCTAGCTCTGAGTACCTCCCAGGATATCAGTGATGACTTACACTCATCTTTCAAGCATGATGGCGCCAGGGCATGTGTACGCTCTTCAATACAGCTCATCAACTTAGTTCACGAGACCTTTCGTACAGAAACCGCCGAAGCATGGTGGTGGAACAGCTTATGTCGGTATTCTGTTGAGACGTGGAAGCGTGAACTAATCAAGATCGCAGATGCTTGCATGGCCAGCCTAGTGCTTATGACATGCCGTCTCTGCCCCTCCCTATGGGCTACACTAGATCAATCTAGTGTAATGGAGGCATCGAACAAATGTCACACGGTCTTAGAGGTCATGTCTTCTTTCAGCTTGTCCATTCGCAAGTCCTTCAATCTACTTACAAAAATGCACCAAACCATCACAGGGAGGCAACAAGGTTAGCACTTGGCGGGCCCGGCTAATTTGCATATTCTCACTAATACCTCACAGCAGACAACGAACCGACCGCATTTTCGCAAGAGAACCATAGACATGGGCTGCTAGATACACTGTTGGAAGGTGATTTATCTCTACAGAACGCTTTAACAACCTGTTTTCCACTTGATCCTGATGCGATAGTCTTTCCATATTGGGAAGCAGCACACTTGGGAGGATAGCTCGAGAGATACCGATGATTCTTCCCTGTCCTATACCAGCAATCTATATAATACGTCACAATTCTAGGTATAACTATATCGGAAAAGAACATTATCACACAACCGTATCTTTCACTATGCGTATCGAGGTTAGCCTCAAGAAACATCTCACATTCTCGCTCGCCAAGTTTGCAGGCATGCAAAACCCAGTCGAGCGCTCAAACCGTCTAAATAATTGTCAGTCTGGCATAGCTGTGAATCAGCTAGATAGTAGCTTCTAGTGAGCGAAGGTCCCGCACTTCTTGAACGCGGTCCTGCCGTTTGGTCTCTGGTATCTGCACGTGTTGCTAGATTTGGTGCATGTATAGAAAAGGATTCGGTGTGGTTATTGCAGAGTTCTTTCATGTATTAGGAGATATGTTGTAATTCTCTCATTCCCTTATGATTGAGGCGTTTCTCCAAGTCGCCTCTCGCATCAAGGGCCATGGCCGTTGGAGAGTCAATTGGGTTAGCTACTAAACCCATAGCGGCAACGAGCAAGAGACTGATGGCAGAGAACTGCATGTTATAGGTAGTGATGGCGATCTGAGGAGGGCTTGTCTTGGACTGGGAATTTTGTATCTGAGTATCTAGCTAGAAGTGCTGTGAGTGCTTGGTTCTCTATCGATAATAGCAGCTCAAACACCGTCAGATGTACTTCTTGTCTGGTAATGAAAAATCAGAAATGCTGATCTTACCTTGTTCCATTATCTAACTGAATGGCATGGAAGTTACACATGTTACTTCGTGTATGCAATGCACAGACTACTACAAACAACAAACAACTCAAGTGATTTGGACATAAGTAGTCCTGGGACCAACGCACAGCTCACCAGATATAGATTAGTCCACCGGATGTGAATTTAGTATGACATCCTATCGACTCAACATGTTGAAGGAACGCATGGACTGATTTGCAATAGAAAAGTAATAGTTCATAAATATTAACATTTAATAGAAGATGTCTTGTAACACAGCAATCACGACTGAGATTTCAGGATTCATTACCAACAGCTGGATAAGTAAAATCAGTTTAATTGACGGCAAGCATATATCATCTCGATAGCACAAATGACTAGGCACCAAAGCCTGGAATGTTTGCTAGTTCGTTTGAAAGTATTGAAACCAGATTGTTGGTTTGCAAACAGCCTAAATGAATACATAACTTAACGATAGATTTTAAAAAACCAGACCAACCTTGAACATACATAATGCCACGCTGAGCGCCAAGCGCTCCGGCACTCGCGGCCTATTAGAAATTTGTTGACTGTATGCCAAGAGCGTCTATGCAAACCCTGAACATACCCATTGCAGCCCAACCACTTTGTGTCAATTTCGATCTCAAGAAAGACGTCCCTTAGATGAGAAACAATTCATTGAGACACCTTCTCTGAATCACATTGATCATGCGCTGACTCGGAACAGAAGCTCATCAATTCTGGTCAGAACCGTTATAGGGACTCAACAGGGATATCCAGGAATGAGTCAAAGCGTTCTATACGGCAGCGGGCCCGATTGGCTAGGGCGTATAAGCGGATACATTCTTGGATCCTTTTACAAGGAAAACAACGCTAGACGACCGCTGTTTAACGACCCTCATGGAGGAAGCTCTGTGCTGCGCCTTGCCGTATCATTCGATGGGTCCCTCAGCCGAGAAAACGCAGGCCAGGATCTACATAACATAACGCGTGGCCTGGTTCGGCGTTTACTGGATTTGGGAATGGAAACAGGCCCTGTACGTTGAAGAGGAGCGAAGCTCTTGTTGGACAGCATCGTGGTCGCTCTCCAACCCGGGAGATTTTACAAACAAATGGTGGATGTAACACAGCTTCCGCTGCTGCTTAGGTGCCATAGTTCCGGTGCTTCAGCTTGAACCTCGTACGTATAAACTTCATGTTTGGATAAGCTTGTTTACAGCTTGGAACATGCTCTCCAGCGCTGTTCGCGCATGTGAAAAGAACTCCTCAGTACTGTTCTTGCGTATAATCGAGACCTTCTATTACCTAATTGTATTTTGATGTAATCTTTAGAGCCATTTATGTAAGGTTTCTTATAAAAGATATATACGATTAAGGGAGTGTCTGCTCTTAAGAGCTAGGGTGTAGAAATTACTCGTCGGTATCCGCATCGTCATCCATGCGGTCCAGGGCCAGCTCCTCCAAGCTCTTAGCTGGATCCTTCAAACAAGATAGATATTTATCCCCATGCACATCCTTGCCAGCACTTTTGTAAGCTCGCAAAATCTCGGAGTTTCGCTCTACCACGGCCCCGAGCATTGATTCAATGGCGTCAGCAGCATACTCCTCTAGCTGTTCTTCTTTGGTTTCCTTTGCCTCGTCCCTGATCTCGTACAAACGCTTGAGCCAGTACATCCATCGCCAAGGTGTGAATCCATGCGGGCATCGCTCCCCAAGCTCTGATTCGATGAACATGGTGCCACCCTCGCCAATAGCGCTGGGACAATCGTTCCACGACACGTCCGACAGTTGAATCAGATTGTAGCCGGCCTCCTTGATCCAAACCGAGACAGATGGTAGCAACTGGACAAGGTCGAGCTCCGTCATGTCTCTGCTTCTGTCCTCTTCGTCAGACCCTTGGCCCGTACTGAGCTCTCGAGGTTCTTCAAGCGCAGACCGGAAGATGACAAGGGCAATCTGGCACATCCTGTCCTTGCTTACGCGTGTTCCTGCCAGCTTGGCCAGGAAAGACGCAAAGTTTATGCGATGGGCGCTCGAAAGCTTTGCGGCGTTGTCGACCCAGAATCTGGTCATATCAGTGACCAAGAAGGGCAGATCATTCCACAGCGTGCCTTCAACTGTTCGTGCAATGTCGACCCCAACAACGCCCGGCGCAGGCCTGGTTAAAACCCCGCGTCCCTGGATCTTGAGTATGTCTAGAACAACTCGGTCATGCTCAGGCGTTTCATGGGATGTATGGCGGGCGACCTGGTAGTACATGTGCCAAAGATCATGAAGATAACCCTCAAGAGAGTCGACGCCATCGCCAACATTGCAAAAGCGGTCGCTGATAACCCATGTTCGATTGTGAAAGGCCGCTCCCCGAAGTTCCTCGAGATCCTCCCCTCGGGCAATGCTTTGGCGAACACTCTCCTCATTTCGAGCCATGGTTTCCGACAGGGCATGTTCGGAAATACCTTTCGGAGAAGGGGCTAGTAGGGCTTCGCGGAGATTTTTCATTGTGTAGGGAGTTCTCAAGTTGATTGATGAATGTAATTGAAGGAGGTTGTAAAAGATGACAAGTTGGGAGAAAAGTGATGCTGTGAATTTGGGAAAGGCGGTCTGTTTGTAAAGGAGAATAAACCGAGCTCTGTAGACTGAGGTGCTTACCCGGCAAGCTGTGGGTTCGAGGGTCGTGCTCTTTTAACCAAGAGCAGCAACGTCAGGACCTTTTGGCATGTACCCTTGCACTGGCTGCACCCAGAGTCTAGAATTGCGGCTCCCCACTGTAACCGTCAGGCGTTACATGCTGTCACGCCTGTCAGGCACCAATAACGACTGGCACACAGCCTCATTACCCCGCGCTGGGCGACAGCTTGACAGATCGATTCAGGGTTAGCTCCAAAGTTCAGTTAGGCCACTGTAGCGTTGCAGTCTAAAATCATACTGCCAGCACGGGTTAAGAATATCCGGTCGATGCCATACTGATAATCCAATGTACCTGGGCAACCAACAGTCATACTTTTACTGGGGAATAACATAATTGTTTCACTCATATAAGAAGTGAGCAGGGATAACACGAAGATCCCGAGGGGGATGACTCAAGGTAAAAAAGTCTGAAATTCTAAACCTCATAGTGTTGAAGGCTCTGGATGCACTTATAAGCTTAACTATCCTCTTGTATACCAGTAGCATCCTGGCTACTGGCTCTTCAATTTCCCTATCGCAACCCGGCACAACTCTTCCCTATAACTATAACACTGTAAGGGTCTGTTGAGTCAGCACGAGGCCAGATTCATGCATTCAACGCAATGTCTGAATATGGATCTTACTCACCTCCAACGTAGGCATGCATGGAGGGTTGCTTAGTAGCACTTATGTCGGCCGTTATAGGCACTAACGGGAATGCACTCATGCTTGCCAGAATATGGCCAGCCTTCGTTGTTCTTTGGGTAGTAGTCCGGACAGACACAGTTAACATGGCCAAACTTGTCTTCGCACTTGATAGCGCAGCGTTGTTGCTGGCCGACTGGGTTGCCATCGACGAAGTAGCATTGTCCAAATAGCTCTCTGGCACACGTGAAGGCTTCAGCGGCTGTCACAATAGCACCGACGATGAAGAGCTTTGAGACGTGCATGCTGTGGAGGGCAGATTAAAAACAAATTTTGACTGGAAGATAGACTGGAAGATAGTGGTCTAAAGTTAAGTGTAGTTGCTAGACTTAAGTTAGGTGATAGAGAGTCTTTTATATCTATAGCTCTACAGGCACGGCTTGGCCATCTGCACAGCATACAGACTATACGGATCAAGGCCCCCAAATTTTCTCCATACTCTAAATACCAATGCAGTAGCCCCCAGCGTAATATAAAGCTGAAAAGGTCTATACTTAGATCACATTACGCAAGCCAAGCATATAGGACGTATTCAAGACATTTTCTATTACCTCCCTGAACGTGTCTATGGTATAACTTATTATTATCTAACTAAACTAGACCTTACCTTTTACATTCCCCCTTAACCAGTACTGGTTAAATATAGCCGAGACTCATTTTATTAGCCAGTTAGCAGTTTTCGATAAACAACAATTCTACCACAGTCTACAGTTGCTATCTTGATCTATACACAGGGCGCATAGTGCGATTCATACTGCCAAGGAGGGATTGGCGGGTGCCAAGTCCTAAATATCAGCTTGTGTAGATCTATCTGCAGATCGCCCCTCCCAGGGATCGGCAGTAAGACGGGATAGCTGTAATCTGCCAAATATACGGCCCGCGACAGGCTTATCTTACACCAAAGTTCGTTCGGGATCCACCAATTTGGGGTCCGTGTTTCATTTTCCCCCTTAGTCTGCCTTGTCTACGCCTGCTATGCGCCCATTAGACTGAAGATCTCATGTACGATGAGCGGGTGATTCAGCTCCTTAGGTAAGGTCTATGCAAGAGTAGGATAGAATGACGACAACGGAAAACAATACCTGGAGTACAGAATGCACGAAGGGAAATAACGCTATATATTATTACACAGTAAGCTTCTCGGGGAAGCACATACTACAATCTTGGACGCTCCTGTGTATCCCGAGCCAACTCCTGTGCCATGGCCAAGGCAATGTGCTCAGAGATCGCCATGGTAGTGACCATAGGGTTGACGCCACTCGCACTAGGAAAAACACTCGCATCCGCGACGATCAGGTTCTCACAGCCCCAGACCCTTCCAAACTCGTCCACAACACCGTCAGATTCCTTGGTGCTCATTCGACACGTGCCCATCTGGTGAGCGGATCCATAAGGCGTATCTGGTGTCTTGTTCCCATGAGCTTCCATCTTCTTCAGCCATTGTGAAAACTTCGCATCTGTAACTCCCGAAGAGCTATCGATACCGTTTGTCAAGCTCTCTGGCTCGCGGATAAATGGCTCAAGACCGGGAAGTATGGGGTGGATCTCCAAGGCACCTTGTACATAGAGAATCTTTGCCAGGCCAAGCATACCCTCCATGTTGTTTCTGGCATCGAACTTGGAGGGTGTGTAGACCAAACGAGGTGTGCCGTTTATAGGGTCCGCTGTGACTTGGCCGCTGTCGCGATCTCGAGTAATAGCGATGTATGCTTCCATGTTCCTGTACTTCGATATTGTGGCTTTGTAGTCAGAACCTGATGTCCAATTACACCATGTTAGACACATAGAAGGCTACCACTCTGTTAGTTTTGCTTCACATATCGCTCACTGAAGAGACATACCAGCATTGCGGGACGCTCGAGTCTCACGCCATGGCCATTTCCGTCAACGTTATCGAAGCTCGAAACCACAGAGGTGAGGATTCCGCCTGCAATGTGTTAAAATCTGACCTCCTTCAATACTCAAATGTGGAGATATACCTTCCCATGGCCGTGTCTCCTGTTCAAAGATTGCTGACACGAACGATGTTGGGTGTAGATGGAGGTTGCGTCCAATATGCTTGTTCTATCCTGGCGTATTAGCAATCGATCCCGTATTTGTAGTACTGAATTTAGGTCGTACCTTAAGCCCACTGTTCTTCAAGATGATAGGACTGCACAGACTACCAGCCGAAATCACAACCCTCTTGGCACTGATCGTTACCGTTCTAGCTGATGTATCCGAGCCGTCTCTTGGCCTCCAAGTTCCAGTCACACCAGTGGCGACACTCTTACCTCCACGCTTCTTGAAAAGGACTTTGTTAACGTAAAAGCCTGTAATGAACTTGGCTCCACACCTAGCAGCATCAGGCAGCCAACCATTGACTGGCCCGTTCTTCTGGCCCTTCCAACAACCCATGGAACAATATCCATCCAGATGCTCACCATGGCCTGTATTCTGGGGCACCTGCTTAGCGCTGTATCCGAGTCTTCTTCCGCCCTCCAGTAAAACATTATTTCCGTGGTTATGATTGATAGGCTCGTTGCTGACACCCATACGCTCACAGACTGAATCAAGATGTTGTTGGAATCTGGCAGATTTGAAGAAGCTGAGACCTCGTTGGTCTGCCCATTCATCGCGGACTGTGTTCTGGGGCTGTAAGCACGCGCTCCAGTTGACTGTTCCGCCTCCACCGAAGCATGACCCTGCGAGTGTAGAGATAGACCCGTCCTCAGAGGATACTAGGCCTCCCCCCTCGAAAAGGTGGAAGTATCCTGCGCTTTGGTCGAGGGGCATAGACGTGGTTTCAAAATGTTGTCCCTTATCGACTACCAAGACACGATGGCCGGCCATGGCCATAGTCCTTGCGACAACTCCTGCACCACAGCCAGAGCCCACAATGACAACATCGGTTTCTAGTTGAACGTGAGTTTCGGAGTCGTTGAACTGCATGAACTTAAAAGGGTATGATTCGACCGGATGCCATCCAACAGGAGTGGACGGGAAGCCTACAACTTCATTGAAAAGGGTACTTGATCGGAGATACACATTCTTCCCGATGATTGAGAGCTGTTTGAAGAGGACGCGAAAGGTAGCTAGAGAGCTCGTTTGCCAAGAGTTAAGTACTAATGTTCGGTCTTGGGGAGACAAGTCACAGAATAATGTGAAGTAACCAGTCAGAGGTAGAACAGCAGCTCGGTTCCTGCATGTCACCATATAAGTAAACCATGTTGCAGGCAGATTTGAAGGAGAGGGGCTTACCCGAGAAGTGAGCACACTGTGGCAATCGCAGACAGTTTATCAGAATGGAGATTGGCCAACAGACGCTTCAATATTTCCTGGAAAAGTGGCATATCGGAAGGCTTTTCACCAAGGAAGGCCTTAAGTGTAGACTCATGGCAGTTATTGAGTAGAGCGCTCTTCTGGCCAGCTGGTATTGCGCTCTCAGGACAAGGCGCAATGATAGTGTCCATGATAGCCATCATAACTTGCCATTGCGCATCTGTGAGAGGTCCTGAGCTGGGACCCGTGGGAAGTCCAACTGCCGTACGTTCAGTCATTGTTGAGGATCTTGGTGTTGCCGTGGCTCCGGGAAGAGTGAAAGAGAGGGTCTGGCACTTACAGATCCCAGGCCAAGGCGGCAGACAGCTTTAAGTTCCTCGGGACATCACATGCCAGTATGGGGTAGAGACTAACCCCAGGTTTACCCCTCATTATTCGTATCTATTAGACACTAGCCTACGTCGTTAGCTCACTGTTGGAACCGTTCCGACGATAATCTGCACGAGCCGGAACGGACCCGTGCCCGCGTTACTGAGTAAAACAATTTCCCAAAAATAGAGTTAACTAATTCCATCAAGAGGCTTGATAACTTGGTGCTTCTTCAGCTACTTTTCATCTGTTAGACGTTGAATTAACACTTTTATCAGATCGAGGCCATTCACAATCTTGATGTTTTCTCACGATGCAGATCCTGACAAATGCACTCGCCTCCGCAGATCTTCGCAAGCTAGTCCCAAAGCATCGATAGGTGTACCAGCTGTCCAACCATCAAGCTGCGAGCCAATGATTGGAGCCTATCTTGCCAAAATGCGGAGCGCTTCCGTTAGTATCGACGGCACCGTTCCGTGCCTAGGCTTGTTGCTCATGGGGTCATGAACTTCAGTGCCGTTATGCCTAATATGTCAGTATCGTCAAATCAAAGCCCAAGCCATGCCGAGGTCTGGATTCCGGGGTCCCAATACGGATACCCCGTGGGGAATTCCTCGGCACGGGCTGCCAGAGTGACACAAATACTGGACCCTGTTCCTCAAGTTCATTCAATCGACACCTAGAACCTATGGCCAAAGTACTCAACTTCACCTCAGTCCATATACATATTACCACATTGCATGAGCAATGATTCCTCCATTCTCGAAGTGGGAGAAGCTGAAGCTAGCTCTGCGTCTATCATACGCTGGTACAGTAATGACATTATCCTTGTCATAGCACAAGTAACTAACATATCTGTTCTTGAAGTCCCCCTGACCCTTACCTATATCTTACGATCCATCCTCATTACAAGGCGCAGAAGTCTCCCATCACGCTTATTCATCGTTTGCGCCGTTCTAAAAGTAGCTCTTGGATTCTCACCTCGGCAGATCCAGTACTTGTCTCTATCAACTCGACAGGCATACAAAAAATGGATACAACAGCAAAGTAAGGAAGCGGAGAAGCTCGTGCATCAGCAACATGTCACGAGGCTTGTATATGACCGAGAGGTCCTAGAAGACGGGAAGTCGTCGCTGCTCTGGATAGGCGATCGAAAGCAGGCAAAGAAGGTTGTTCTATTTTTTCACGGCGGTGGCTATGCGGCCCCCATCACAACGGGGCATTTGGATTGGTGCTGGCGAACATATGTCCTGGCAGGGATCGAAAAGGGCGTTGAGGTCGCAGTGGCTGTTCTTGAGTACACCTTGATTCCCGAGGCGAGATACCCAGTTCAGCTCCGCCAAGCAACAAGTGGACTGGCTTATCTTCTACACAAGGGTATTTCACCGCAGGACATCATAATTGGGGGAGACTCGGCAGGCGGGCAACTGACAGCCCAGTTACTCTGTCATCTCCTTCAGCCCCAACCAACAATCCCAGAAATCGCATTAGTCAAACCTCTCGCTGGTGCATTTCTGGTTTCTCCATGGGTTGCACAATCCACCGACGATGCTTCATACAGAGAGAACGCATGGATTGATATGCTTCCAACGTCAGGCATTGTAGCATTCACCAAGGAACTACTAGGCCCCGACGCCAAACCCGCTTTGTCAGCATTTCCACTGGATAGGGATAAATCCAGTTTGGCCGGAATGACATCTGTCTTGGACCAGATGTACGTCACTGCAGGAGCACACGAGATTTTTCGAGACCAGGTTATTGCTTTCAAGGAAAGGGTTGAGCGTTTAAACCCCGATCTGAAGTTGCGATTTCAGTACTATGAGAATTGTGCGCATGACTTTATAGTAATCGAGAACGAAGACGGAGAGTGTACTCGAGATATGAAGCAGTGGATGGTTGATCTGCTGGCTGTGGAGTAGGGTTACAGTTACAGTCCGAATTTAAGAGATCATCAATCATTCCATTCGCTGTTCCATTCACGACGGCTATGATCAACTTATCTGCTCGGCAAGTGGCCGCGCGTTCGTCGATAGCCAGACGCCAAGCTCATTGGTCGTTATTTAGTGTCATTATCAAGGCTGAATGTAATGGGCCATTTTAGTTCTACAAACGCTTCATTATCCACAGTCACGGGAGCAATTTAGAGTCAAAGTGTGTATTACGACAAGACTTATCCAAGCCCGATCAATAGCTTCGCAACTCTACATACAATAGGATCCAGAGTTTACATCATGACCATAGCAGCAAAGGTCGATCCAAGGGCAAGCCACGTCTTAGGCCAGTTTCCAGCAACGCCGTTTGTTGAACCATCGGTAGTCGAAGGCGTAGCTGCGGCACTGCTCGCGGACGAGTTTGCACCAGCGCTAGTTGTCTCTGCGTTGTTGTTCTTGAAGTCGGCACTCTCAGTCTCGCTGGAAGCGTCAGATGAAGCTGTTGTTGAGGATTCGGAGTCAGTCTCGGTAGTAGCCTTGGTGGTGAATGTAGATTCGGAAGATGTCTTGGAAGTGGTACCCTTGGAAGATGTCTTTGAGGCGGTTTCGGAAGCAGCTGATGAGGAGTCATCGTCGTCATCACTGCCACTGTCCTTCTCGTCAAACTTGATGCTCTTGTATGAACCTGTCTCATCGCTGTAGGTGTAGCTGTCCGCAGGGTTGAGGTTCTCAATCGCAATCTTCTGAACGGTCATGGTGTAAGGACCTTTGGTGTAATCAGTCTCTCCACCAGCCCACTCGATAGTTCCCTCAGCATTGTCAGGATCGCCACCAGCCCAGATACCAAGCTTGACACGCATAGGAGTTTGAGGGTAGTTCTCCCCTCCAAGGGCATCGGCATACTTGAGTGTTCGGACAGCAACGCCGTTGATATACCACTCGCAAGAATCCTTGGTCCAGTGAATGGTATAGTTGTGGAACTCCTCCTGAGCTTGCGTGACTGCATAAGTAGCGCTTCGAGTATCGGATTCGGAGTTTCCTTTGCCGTAGTAATTGGTCTGAACGTCTCCGTCTTTACCTCCAAGCCACTCCCAGTCAATCTCGTCGAGAACATCAGAAAGAAGGACGACAGATGAGACGATGCCAGTTCCGGGCGCGGCCTTCAAGTGAACCTCCATGCGCCCGAAGAACATGTACCACTTGCTCTGAATGGTAGGCGAGTCACCCTGCTTGGAAACAGTGAACTCAGCGCCATCAGAAGTATACTTGACAGTGCCATGGCCAGTTCCCTCCCAATTGTCATCATCGGCACCCTTGGTGAAGTCGACCGAGTATGATGAAGAAGCAAGACCTTTGTTAGCAGAGCATGCTGAGCTATAATCAGTGTCTGTTAAGAAGAACAAAGCGGATACTGTTCACGTACTTTTCTTCATAGGGTTGCACTCGCTGTAGGTCTGAGCAGCAGCTGAAGCAACAAGACCCGCAAGGGCGATCTTGGACCAATACATCGTGGAGAAAGTAAGAAAATTTTGAATTAGTTAAATTAATAAAAAACGAGTGAAAGTCGTAGCAGGTCACAACAACAAGAACGAGTGACTTTTAAAGAATGCGACGTTGGCCTACCACGAGTTCAGAAAGCGAAAAAGAAAACAAAGATGCGCAAGCAAACTTTAGGTAAGTGGGAGGGAAATGGTAGGCTGTGGTGGGTATATAAAAAGCGACTGCGTTATCTTGCTGCGCCTGGCAAACTTTTTTTTTTTCAGCTAGTCTAGAGCTCTGAGCCCATGAGTGTTGGTTCAGAACCCAGTTTCTGTTACTGATAAGGCAATCGAAAGGGGGGGGGAGATGAAGATTGACCCGGTAATACTGGGTACCGTTGCGTAACGCAATCCTTGCCAGTGGAGAACGGGTTCTCTGACGCGTAATTACCCGGTGGGTAAGTCGTCACTCTCTATGGGGAACACTTCAGCTGATTCCTCCAAGATCGGATGAGTTGGGCCGTGCTATCGGCAGTAGCTGAGAGTATTTGATGGAATCGAGACGCATCATTGACTTTCTCTGCCCTGACGATCCCAGTGGGCTCTGTGTATTTTAGTCAGGCACCGAAAGAATTCTCCTGTCAGCTCGTAAAGAAGGTTTGTTTGGGATAAAATTGTGACCCTGTGCAAGGGTTAATGATCTCGCGAGGTGGTTCTTTTATTGCAACACGATAAATACAACTTTGAAGCTTTCGCGACTGTTGTATTGAGCCGTAGCCTTGTTAGCGTAGTGCGAGATTGACGTAGCACTGATCGAAGTGCGACACATGGTTTCGGGTACGTTCGATGAGTGTCCGCGAGCCCGAGACTTGGTGCGTCCTTGGAGTAAAAATAGCTGGCGCTAAGCTGGTTTTATCAAGGCCGCTGAGTCAGTTAGTATAGGGTAATGTTCTAGAAATCGCGATGACGAGGAAGCAATATTGACGATTCAGAACAGATAATATTGTAATAATTTTTTTAATTTTTTTAATTT
>JAAQRH010000183.1:0-24809 GCA_013186785.1 Fusarium pseudonygamai
TCAAAAACCAACCAATCAATTTTCACAATGTACGCCGACATTTCAAAGCCTCCTGCTCCTCTACCCCAGGCCAAGCCTGAGAATGTTGGTGAGGGGATTACTCTTCTGCCTCCACTTTCTAGACGGGGTGTTGGACCTGGTCTTGTTATTCTGAGTCCTGACTCTGAGAAGCATTTGGAGATCATTGAGGGTGTTCCTTCTGCTCTCTTGAAGTGGGCTGAGGAAGGATATGCAGTTGTTGAGATACAAGCGAAAGCGTTTAAGAGAGATGCTGGTGAGGTGTTGAGTGATGCTTTGAAGGCTTTGAGGGGTTGTGAGCAATTGGAGAAGGATAGCAAGATTGGGCTTATTGGTGAGTGATTTCACGTGTTGGTTGGTGACGTGATACTAATTCTCCGACAGCATATGACCCCAAGCTTTGGAACCAGGTAGCTGGG
The DNA here is from genome assembly GCA_013186785.1 of Fusarium pseudonygamai. Lineage (NCBI taxonomy): Eukaryota > Fungi > Ascomycota > Sordariomycetes > Hypocreales > Nectriaceae > Fusarium > Fusarium pseudonygamai. The sequence goes on from JAAQRH010000183.1 coordinate 438, forward strand.
TCAGTCAACAACTCTGATCTAGTAGGTGCAGTGATCTACGCCAACGATGCAGATCTCGCAACGCTTGAGAAGTCCAGCATTCCCATCCTGCGCCACATTGCAGGCCGCACAGCCATCATCGAGAGAACTGATGGCCTCACAACATACTCATACTCCAGCGCAAAGTCTCATCTCATGGCAACGCCATTCCAAGATGACTTTGACTACTGGACTGAGTCTTTATCGCACACAAGAAACTTGACTTTCCTGAAGCCGCTTACCAATGGTCCTTACTTTGATCTCGAGGCTATCTGGGATGAGCATACTTATTATGAGTTTGCGGACCGCTCGGTTGAGCATACGATGAGCACTATGGTTGATCAGCCATATGTTAACCACGTACCAACTGTAAGTTCACTGCATCTTTCACTATAGAGGCTGAGTGAAGGTACTAACATTGGTCCAGCTTACCGGTGGCATTGGCCGCAAGTCCCTTACAACTTTCTACCGCGACAACTTCATCTTCCAAAACTCAGACGACACAGAACTTGAACTCATCAGCCGCACAATCGGTATTGACCGCGTAGTCGATGAATTCCTCTACAAGTTCACACATAACAAGACAATTGACTGGCTGTACGTTACCTCACCGTCACTTTCTACTACTTCCACTAACGTCGCAGACTCCCCGGCGTTCCACCGACCGACAAGAAGATGGAAGTCCCCTTCACAGCAGTCGTAAACATCCGCGGCGATCGTCTCTACCATGAGCATATCGCATGGGATCAGGGCACTGTTCTTGCACAATTGGGCTTGATACCGCAGTATCTTCCCTTCCCGTATCCTGTTGCAGGACAGAAGGAGGGTGCCAAGTATGAGTATCGTGTGCCTGTGACGGGTCTTGATACAGCGGCGAAGATGAGGGATAGGAATTCCGTGGCTTCGAATGAGATGTTTAGTTACAAGGTTCGGGAGGTTTAATTAGTGTGGCATTTTGATCTTTCGATATCAGCATTAGTTCGGCGTCAATTGATTTCGTTACAACACTAAAGTAGCTGTCTTCCCGCGGGTAGTATTCGGTCCCGACTCCCGAGATATGACGACAACTCTGCCCCGCTCGGGGTCTTGACGGCCAAGAGTCGCGTGCTGTTGAGCCTCAAGAGCCGTGGAGGAATTATAGCCAATTGAATCAGTGTTGTTGTATAACGAAAAAAGAAACCTGTATAAGACCATTGGCTTATGAATCTTGCAGTTTCTGACATGTCAAATCACAGATACTTCGGGGTGATGACAGAAGCTGCATTATCGTACGTGATAGCTTGATAATCGAGTCTCAAAGCGTAAAGACATGATGGCGGCATGATCTTATGCTACGGCAACAATTACGACGTCCTTACCAGCAATTTTAAGACATTGCCACCACAAATGACTATGAGGCGTTTATGTTTCCAGCTGAGCCTTTTTACCTGCATCTCTTGACTCGGCCATGCCGTTAAATGTGATAAACTGAATCATCTACCCTGAACCCTCGCAACCAACCAATGCAGCGGATGGTCTTCCGAAACCGGGATGGAACGATAAGGGTCTTTCAAACCGATAATGTCTGATTGGCCTCAAACCGCTCATGTAAGCCGTTGGCCACCACCTAAACCGCATTGATAGAAGTCCTCTACTTATCTCCGCAGCTAAAATTATGGGAGATAAGAAGTAGAAGCTTAGTCTCGCCGATCTCAGTCTAGTCAGGTTTACCCCGCATGGGTCCAAGGTGAAGACCGACGCTAGTCAAGATTGACCCAAGATAAATAATCAACGCGGTGTTTCTTCACCTTTTGCCCCCGAGTTTCCGCCTTTCTCACCTCTGACCCGACTTCCGACATACTCAAAGGAAAGACATTGAACGAAACGACAGACTCAATTGACTGGTTATACTGGGATACTCATCAACGCGACGCGACAAAGGGGGCACGCGGAACCCTTGTTTTAGCCATGGCCCAGGCACGTGAACCCAAGGGAGTCAAAAAGTCCACCACTTCAACCGGAGAAACCGGAAAACGGAGGACACCATACGCTCTGCGCGCATGCGACGCATGTAGACGACGAAAGGGAAAATGCGACGGGCGACAACCGTGCAGACACTGCTCAAGCCGAAACCAGAATTGCAGTTACAGCAGCAGTCTTGAGAACAATAGCTCCAGTCTTGACAGTGACGATTGGCACCCCGCTACAACGACAGCAGCGCCTCCAGCGCCCGCCATCACTGACCCGATACCTGCGACTGCGAGCCATGACTGCGCGACTTCGGGGACTTCATGCCAGACGAACCAAGCTGCAATTGTCGATATGCTCTCTAGTCTTCAGGAGCAACTGAATAGTTTGGCGTCGCAGGTGCATTACTCGAGTAACCAGGAACAAACAACTCTTCCGTCGCCAATGACTATGATTGCTGCGACGCGACCCCGCGACCATATTCCAAACACAAATCCCAATACAATACCCATCATCAGTCACAGCTACACTGAATCCACCACCGATGATCAGAGCTCAACGCCAAAATCCTCTCGAACAACAGCCTCCCAACATTTTTACGGCCCAACATGTCCAGACTACGCATTGAACGTAGGACAATTGAAACTCCGACGGAATAGCTGCCCTGGTCCACCCCTTCAACAAAAGCAATTACAACTTGCCAGTATTCACGAAGACGACGCCTCCGATGAGGCAGATCAGAACGATGGGCAAAATACGCAATTTTCCGTGTCGCCGCGCACAATCGACAAAGGCGACCCAGCTATGCTTTTGACGTTTCGCTCAATTATGGGTTTGCAAGAGACCACTCAGCTTTTATACATTTATCAAGAGGTCGTTGGTGAACTTCATCCTGTTGTTGATATTGATGCGCTCATTATGCAGACGCGCTCGTGGTATGCTGAGGCTGGTGCTGGAATATGGGATGTTCTGGCGTCGAGCACGGGAGCTGCGACTTACGAGTTACTGTTGATATTAAACTTGTGCTTGGCTATTGCGTTGAGGGCTGATGGGAATCCCTCGAGTGCGAATACGGAGACTTTATTGAGGGATAGCTTTCAGGACGCAGTGAATGCGAAGCTTGCGGCGCCTGCTAATAGCATCCAGCATGCGACCATCATATTCCTCAAGGTATGACATTACCATGGTCCGAAATGAGCACATTGCTAATTGAAACAGGGCTGGTATGACTTCTTCCAGGAGATGCCCCGCTCAGCTTGGCGCATGTGCGGCATCGCAGGCCGCATGCTGATGGAACTCGGTCTTCACAACGCCGAAGTCTTCAGACATACCGTCAAGACCGAGGCTCAACGCACAGAAGCCTGTACTCTGATCAGCAGTATTGTCATCCTCGATCGGCAATGGAGCTATGCGACCGGTCTACCGACACACTTCCAAGACAAGAGCTTCAGCTCCATGTCGACATCGTCCGTCAAGAACCCATATCTCAAAGCCATGCTCTCTTTCATCCTCATAAGCGATCGTTTCAGCGAACCTATATCCAACGCTGCAAAAGGCGAAGGCTACAACGATGAGAACTCATTTGAGCTTATGAGCTTTCAGATTGAGCAGTGGAGAAAGAAAGCTGTCGGTGATTACACCGTTGCGAATTGTCAGACATGGCATACAGACCCGTCGACCCGTCCGCCAACATGGACGATCTTACTAAATCTCCGAGCGGAATCCGTGCGGAGTCAACTTCTCAAACCCTTCTTCTTTTCAGAGTTGGATATTGAGATTACCAAGAACCACGTTCGATCAGCTACTGATCGAGTGTACGATATTATCCATGTTTTACACACGCTTGACGCCACTACGGATATCTACCGCAAACAACATCCGTATTACCAGCATATTCTGGCGTGTACCGCTGGGCTAGCATTTCTGCTCATCGCTTTCATAAAGCAAAATAGAGCAACAATGCTTCCAAGCCTGACCCCCGATCTCATCGAATCTCTCGGCGGCAGTTTCAGCATGTGTGTAACGCTCACAACAAAATACACGCACCGCTCGCGCTCCGCACGTCGTCTCGCCAAGCGTCTTATCGAAATGCGACGTAACCTTCTCAGCCTGGGAATTCTCAACCCAGCGAGCCCAGGAAGCCACGAAGGTCTAGATAATGTCACAGAGTCAATCAGAAGAGCGAGTCTCGCACAGCCAGTTGGAGATTTCCAGCCTTATACGGAGTACTCGCCGCCTTTTAATAACGGGGTCGTTCCCGGGGGATTTGTGGCTGGCACGGTAATTTCGGATACGGATATGCAGATGGGCTGGGAGGATTCGTTAAGGTTACAGTGGCCTATTGGGGATGTTAATCACATGTTTTCGGAGAGCATATTTTGATATTGGTTAGCGTTAGTAATGAGTTATGATGATTATGATCCCTTAGCCGATGATTTGCTGTTCCGTGTGATGGTGAAGATAGCGGGTATGGGGTTCAGTGACGGATCTGGGCGCTTTGCCGATTCCGGGTGCGGTATCCGCTTCGCGGGCCGCTGGTCAGCTGAAGGCTTATCACTTGAGGCTCAAGGCGGGAAAGGTATCTCCAACATCTGGTAACAAATGGCTTGGCTACCAATGGCGCCAGTTGCAGTTGGCAATAGATTACGATAGTCATAAGTTGAGTGACAGAGCGTGAAGATCAAGACTCGTTCCGACTCTCCATTGGTGATAGCTGTATGTGATGGATCATGCAGTTGAAGCTGAATGTTACAAGTTGGAGAAAGAATGCTTGGGGGCATAAATGAACTCAATTTGACATAATTCTCAACGCTAAACTCAACCTAGTTGTTCTCATAACTAATCAATCCATCAATAGTACCAGCATGTAATCCACCAGTGATCGGAATATCCGCCGCAGTAGTATGTCTCGCCGCATCACTCAGCAAGTAAATAACCGCTCCCGTAAGGTCATTCTGTGTACTCAATCTCTGATTGGGCGGCGCCAACCACATCTGCTCTCCCTCCCTCTTACTCTTAAGCTCACGGACAGTCCTCGTCATCTCAGAGTCCACAAATCCTGGGGAGATCGTGTTGACTCTAATGCCCTTTGGCGCTAGCTCAACAGCCAAGGCTTTGGAGAGCATGAGGATACCGCCCTTTGAGGCGTTATATGCCGCCATGCGGTAGCCGGGAAGACCGATGTGTGCGGATTGAGAGGCAAGGAGCACCATGCTTCCGCCTGTACCTTGCTTGACCATCTGGCGGGCCGCAAGTTGAGCCACGAAGAATGTTCCCCGGACCTATCCCCATTAGTTTAATTGATCTTGGCAGACCGGATAACTTACGTTGATGTCTTGAATGCGCGTAAACTCCTCCCAAGTCTGATCCAGGAACGGCTTATCAATAGCGATACCCGCAGCGGGTACAACACCGTCAATAGTCTCAAACTCCTTCAGCACCTTATCGAAAGCGGCATTGATGCTCTCCTGTGACGTAACATCCGTTTCAATGTAAACAGTCTTGGCGGAGAACTTCTCACTCAATGTGTTGAATTCGGCAGTAGGTTCTTTCTGGATATCTAGCACAGCGACATTACCGCCCATTTCGCAGATAGCTCGCGTGCAAGCGAAACCAATGCCTTGAGCTCCACCGGTGACGATGTAGTTTCGCCCGCGGAGCTCAAACATGGGACGGACATCTTGGAGAGCGTCTGTAGCCATATTGATCGAGTGGGTATAATTTGAAGGTAGTAATAGTGTGATAGTCAGTTATTCTGTATAGATTGAGCGTATTCGATGACAGTATTCCTTATAAATGCCGTGGCTACATCATCTTATCGGCTCTTTACTTATCATCTGTTGAACGACTGCCGACCCCGGAATGTGGATAGTGACCCACCTTCCGGCCTTCGGAACGGCCACGGACCATTCCGTTTATAGCAAAAGTCCAAGCTGGACCACGTTGATCATGGGACTGATTGCTATCAAATAACTGATTTGGATTTCGGGAAATATCGTATTTATGCATGCTCTATTGTTCCATATCTTATCGTGGTAATTGTGATCCTCAACGACGTGACTCCATCAGCTGAAAACGATATCGAAAATGGCTTCTCATCCTCCTGCTGCGTGCTGCACTATTGCCAACCTCCATGAGTAAGTAACTCTCAAACTCTACCAGTTAATATCATCAACTAAGGCGCCTTAGGGGTACTCCCAAGGGAGACGTTGTCAAAGTCGGCAATGTCACCGGATACCTAGCAAAGCCATCCAAGGCGTCCAAACAGGCTGTTCTATACCTCCCAGACATCTTCGGTATCTGGCAAAACAGCAAGCTAATGGCCGATGCCTTCGCTGCTGAGGGTTACACATGTCTTGTTGTCGACACCTTCAATGGTGATCCAGTGCCATTGGAGATGCCTGAGGGCTTCGACATTATGAAGTGGCTTGGTGAGGGCTCTGATGGAAAGAACCCCCACACGGCGGAAGCTGTGGATCCCATCGTCGTATCTGGCATTGAGTACCTCAAGAGTATCGGTATCACTCAGATTGCTGCCGTTGGATACTGCTTAGGAGCCAAGGTTCGTTTTATACCCGAGCGTGAAGACTTGAAGATAGCTAACAACTCACAGCACCTCATCCGTCACTACAAGGATGGCATCAACGTTGGTTTTATTGCCCACCCATCCTTCGTTGAGTCAGAAGAATTGGCAGCCATCACAGGCCCTCTGTCAATCGCAGCCGCAGAGCTCGATGACCTTTTTACAGTAGAGAAGCGCCACGAGAGTGAAGCGATCCTGTCCAAGTCAAAGCAGGACTTCCAGATCAACCTGTTCTCGGGAGTTCACCATGGCTTTGCTGTCAAGGGAGATATGAAGGACAAGAAGCAATTGTTTGCCAAGGAGCAAGCTTTCAACCAGGCGGTGTCTTGGTTTAAGAGACATTTTGAGTAGATACGAATTATACCAGTTTTCAGATAGAGCAAACGTATACGGCAAAGACCTGCGAATTAAAAGATCACACAACGCTGATGATAGACTAAGAGGCTCAGCTTACAGCGAGAGCCCCGTCTTCCCAATCCCTTGTGAATGAATCGTCATAACCAAGGTCTGCCCAAAATGCTATTTACAAAAGTCTGGCAAGGTCTCCGTCGCGTTGACTTCAGCATGTGCTATAACCAATTCGTGTGACTTGATCGATATATCAGGCGACTTCATGCTAACATCTAGCGCTTTCTTAGCAAGTGCCAAGCTAGCCGCGCCCAACACGATGCTGATAATCGTGAGTAACAAGACAGCTGCTGCAGCCCAGAACGTAGAGTACCCAAGGAAATTACTCCTGTCAGGTCTCAAGCATAGCTGAAACCAGCCGCCGAGTTCCTTGTTCCCAGACTACCATCAGCTGCGAAATTTCTGTTTCGCAATGTGAACAGTCACCAAGTAATAATGATCGCTCACGGCCAAAAGAGATCTTGAGGAACTTTCTTGACTAGACAAAAAGAATGCCTTCCTGTCCTTATCATCTGGGGAAAGCATTTTGATTGTGACAACCGCTTCCTGTATAATTTCATCAGATGCGTCTGAGAATATAATAGTTCAGCCTTTTCCTGATAGGCATGTGGTCGAATCTGATCGATAATAGATGCGTTCGTCTGTAGATTTTGTGGAGTAAAGAATCGACTTCGGTTCGATCAAGTTCATTTGCTCAACCAAGAATAAGAAGTATTTGCCGCATGGCTACAAGTTTGTATCAAAGTCGCTTGTAGGCATGCGTGGCCATAGCTGACTGAGAACCTCATTATTTCTATCGTGACTCAGCTCGCGTATAGCCATTTTGTCGAACTTACGTTCCGATGTTAGTGCCACGATGTTTGGCTGGGGAGCATTGTCCTATTCGGTCCAGAGCTTCGCGAACAATAAAAGTAAAAAGAAACAACTGGATTTATCATGCATCTTCAACTCAAAGATGGAAGCTGAGCAGAGGGTCGAAGGCCCTAGGCAAGACTGAGAGAGACAATCGGGACGCGAACCGCTGTTTCCAGGTCTTGGGCTCCCTCTTCAAGTCACATCCAGCAGTCTGCCTTGGTAAGCCACCTACCACTCTATGCCGACGAGACTAGTTTGAACGACACTAGTATTGAACTATTAATTTCAGCGTGACCGTGGCTTGCATGATGGACCGGGGTTAGAACCAATAACAGGAGTTGCATGCTTTGCGAGGCTCTCTGGTTATCGTGGCTGCGGCTGATGAGCCCCGCGTTGCATACCCATCTTCCCTTTTCTGACTTTGCGATAATCGATTAGAGTACGAAAAGTGCTTGTGATGTCTCCGGGACCCAGGGTCTCGCCCCTGTTTCCGTGTTGAGCGTGGCATCTACTTCACCAAAGACCGAGGTATACATGACGCCATAAACAACGTCAGGGTCTTGGGTTGTTCTACGAGATTCAGGCAAACTATGCGGGTCAATCATTGCGGCTTTCGAAAGAGAGCCATTTGCACCCATGATGACTTAGAAAACGGGAAAAGGCATTCACTCCCTATGTAAGCCTGTCGCAATCAAAGCCGTTACTTTTTTCCAGTTTGAAGTTGCAATTTCCCACCATCGTGACACTGCCATGACCACACCAGTTGTGGCAGAGGTTTCTGTAGTTCTTGGTTGAGCTAAGTCCTTTGGTGGCGGCACAGCCCCCTCACTGCCTCATATATTGCTTCATAACATCACCTCACTGCCATAACAGCTCATTCAATATTTCTTTCCCCTATCACAGCATCAACGCCAGCCATGTCGGACTTGGAAGCATATAGGGAGCTTCCGAAGAGTGAAGTCCCGAAAGACATAGGTGCAAAAGATCAGTCTCCTTCAGAAGAAATATTCGTAACTCCCGCAAATGAGCATTTCTTAAAGCAGTATTCTTATCCTGATCTCAATCCTCTTGAGCATGAAATCAGATTGGTCCATGTCTTCAAGAAACCTGGAAACGATTTGATCTGCTGCGACTTTCCCCCCCCACAGAAACTCACAGACATCAGCAAGAAATACTGCACGATATCCTACTGCGCGGGCAGCGCCCAAGACACTAAGCCCATTCTTCTTCAGGGCATAGAGTTCAATGTATTTGCCAATCTTGACCGCGCTCTTCGGGAAACCCTTGCATATTGGAGCACCCTTAATGCTGAAGTCGCCTGTGTTCTCTGGGTCGACCAGATATGCATCAATCAATACAATGATGCCGAAAGATCTCACCAAGTCAAATTCATGAAGGAAATCTATCTGAATTCCGGTGGAACGTTTATCTGTCTTTCTACAGCCGAAGCAGGCAAGCCTGGACCAAATGCCCTATCTTGGTTTTCCCAGAGAGATGTGCATGACTTGACCTTGAGGCACTCATCCGATATAAACCTGGCAGACTATGCCAATGGCTGGAATGCGTTCTACAACTTGATTGAATGTCCATGGTGGAGTCGTGCTTGGATTCGTTAGGAGTTTGCCTGTTCGGGAATCGCGATCTTCCTGTATCAAAAAGAAGCCGTGCAATTTTCCCAGTTGGGGTGGCTTCAAGCTCTCTGTCATTTAGACCTCCATAGTACCATCCATCCACGTGTGGATAGGTTCTATGGACCTTTGCCCTCCCTCGCCGAGATCGAGAAAGAGATGGAAAGTCTCACGAAGAGGCAAATTAGTGCTTGGGAGAGTTGCTGTACTGCCAAGGATCTACTCTTTCAGAGGAGTGTCGTCGAATAACTCGTTAGAGTATGACATGGATATCAAGAAGTTGGCGATGCTCGCTCTTGACTCTAAAGCAACTGATCCACGGGACAAGATCTTTTGTCAACTGGGACTTGCACATCGAGGATACATCATCATGCCAAATTATTCCAAGTCTAATACTCTTTCTCGCGTACTAATCGACACCGCAGCCAAGATAATCCAGTTCGAGGGAAATCTCGACATCCTTTTATATGCGCTTCATCTTGTTAAATCACCATCCTGTCGATTGCCATCTTGGGTACCTGACTGGACTTCCTCGAATACTTCGACCTTTTTCACTTTGGGACGCTCGGAAGTTTTATCGTCTCTTACAGTCAATGATGGGACCAGAAACGACACCATTAATCCATTCCGATTTCGAGGGAGCCCTGAGGGTGTCAAGAACTCTGTTCTACTAGTACGAGGACTTCGTTTAGATATATTAGAAGGGTTGGATGAGACCATCGTGAGCAGTCAAGGCAAACACGTCGTCTTAGGGAATGGATATGTCGTTCAATGCCGAATTGAAGCAGAGTTGGGTGACGAAGTCTAGCTTCTCATAGGCACATCCTGTCCCTATATCCTCCATCCTACTAAGAAGGGTTTTAGACTTATTAGTGAGGTCATGGCCCCGGGTTATCATGCAACCAACCAACTGCTCTTCCAAGAGAAACGACGCAGGATGCAAGAAGGACTTGAGGTATTGAAGGAAATTTCTATTATTTAGCGTTGGACTGCTTACAACTGAAACTAAATGTGTATAAGAATTTATGCAGTAAGCATCGTCACGATTGCCCTGAACTCTGTTCTTCGGATACCACTTTGTGAGCGCTTAGCTGATTAGGCAAAACATGTGCTGTTGATGGTGATTCGATGCTCTGGCGTTAGGTCTTCTTCTCCCACCTACAAGGTTGTGAATAGCCGGTCAAAAGCGGGATTGTATAATTACTTACAGATCGAGGAACAATTTCCAGAGAATAGAGAACAGAATGCCCTGTAGGCCGTTGGCCAAGATGCGCGTCTTGAGTCCACGTCCAAGGAGGCCAATGACCCCATCCTGGATGACCACAGCGCGTGCAGCCTCGGCTAAAACACAATCACGTTAGTTATGGGCTTTAGATTCTGCTGGTGTTGGGTGGTCCTACCATATGAAACCTTGGTGTCGTTGACCTGTCGATAGGTCTTAACAACTCTCAATGAGTTCGATATGGAATCGGAGACGATAGAAGCGCAGAAGCCGATGAAAGCGAGACGGAGCAGCCACCAGAACAGAGGATGTCTGGGAGGCTCTGTAATAACCTCGGACAAGTAGTTATACTGCGACATGTCAATGTCTGTCGATCAAGTTTGAGTATGGACTTACGGTAGCGAACCAAGGATAATGGCCGACAAAGGTAGCAGCAGCTGTGGCAAAAGCTCCCCACCACAAGCTACCAATTCCGTTGGACTTTATACGGCGTCTCAGAAGGGCTGTTCCACGGGCACCCTGAGCTTGAAGGGTTGTCTTCAAGGTGTCAATGGGAGTGAGGATCATGCGGAACGCAGCGGCACTGGTAAGTAATAAGCTTCCACCTTTGAATACGAGCGGACTCCAGATTACCATAGAGATGCAAAAATGGTCTTAATCGGGGATGGCAGGTTCTTGAGGTAAGGGTTTGACTGGAGCAAGGCGAGAATGCCAGCGTTGGCAGCTGTATCTCCGAATCGCGCGATTGGGCCTGCAGCAGTCAGATATCAGCATTCCAACGACGCGGATAGTAGCACAAACCCTGGAATAACGCAGGTGCAATTCCTTGGTAGTATCTGCGAATCCCGCCCTCAGTGTAAAGAGTACGCGTGGCAACAGTGAATGACGTGCCGTGGCGATACTGATAGTTCATAATTGTCCGTAGAGGCTTATCGCTGTCAGTTGAACCATATCCATACTGTCGAGACAATAACCTACCATTAGTAGCAAAACTTGCAGCACCATGGCAGCTGCACCGCTGAGTCCTCCTCCAAGAGCCCGTTTGAGGGCCTTCTTGAGATCAAACTAACCAAGTCAACACCGTCCACATTTCTCAACAAGACACGAAACTCACCTCAGTCTCATCTGCATCAATCCAACCCTTGATAAAAACCGCCAGTACCACTATCGCAAGCACGGCCCAGAATATCCGCCAGGCATACCAGCTCCTGGGCCTTTTCTCCGGAGTCGGCTCGGCGTCCGGCTCATTATCGGCTTCATTTATCCCCGGCGGTGGCTGGTCCGCTAGCAGCGGCGTTTGCTCAGTACTTGGCGCAAGAGCCTCGGGATCGACTTGAGTTGCCATTGTAAGGTTTGAGGATGTTGTATGTCCTCAAATGAATGATGATAAGAGACAAAAGAGGCGGGTGATTGAGATTCCTGGGGTCCCCGCTATCGTCATTGATTAGTTAGCGATTTGCGTGCTAAACATGCCAATTACGTGCTGATTTAAGCGGGGACAGACCGCGAGCATTATTAATCCACGTTATCGTGTCTCGGTTCTCTTATCTCGATAAAACTGCCAATGTCGATATGCAAGGTGCTGCGGAGTACGGACAGTTATATTGTCAATTATAGATCGATTCAGATTCTCGGAACTATCGCTATAAAATATACTCAATGGGTTCTCTAGTAACCCATCACTGAACGCACTTTGTATGCTGGACTACCGTTACACGTTAGGCCCAAACCCGGCGGGCTGATCACTTCGAAGTTCACGCCATTGATAGCAATGATACCTTAACATGAAAGAGAAAACACAGGCTTGCACTTCACCAAGCAATAATATTCCCCGTATCTATTGATAGAACGGGCTAGCCCTTTATGGCTGTACAAATACGCGCCGAGCTTCAGGGGCGGTCTCAGAGCATGGCGGCTGCGAGGTTATAACTTAAAATAGACCAGGGTGCTGTGAACCAACATGCATTATAGAATGGCTGCCTCTTGTCATCGCAACCAACGGCCCTGACCCCCCGGCAAGTTAGGTCGAAACTTTTCTCGCACTCAAGTTTCCCATTCATTCTATTTTCCAAATTTGCGAGCGAAACACAGCACATACCTCCATCACCGATCATGGCGACTCCAGAAGAAGCGGAGAGGACTGTAAAGGAGATGACGGAATATTATGGATATTTGGACCATGACATGATGGACGATATTGGCCGCTTCAACTCCGACTATCGTCGAAGGATTGATGAAAATTGGCTCAAGATGGAGAATGCTGCATCTCATTCCATCAAGGTGTACGTGCCTCTAGGAGTAAGTAGCACAAATCATCCAAACTCACAATGTGATAGTCTAGCAAGAAACATATACGGGAGCGGAGCTAGATTCGTGTTCGAGCTTCTCCAGAACGCCGAAGACAACAGCTTTCGAAAGGCTGACGACAAGAATGACCCTCCGTTCATTTCCTTTCAGATTCACCCAAAACATATCGTGGTTGAATGTAACGAGGATGGTTTCACCAGTCTTGATCTGAAGGCGATATGCTCTGTCGGAGAAAGCACCAAGACTGCAAAACATGGATATGTAGGTGCCAAAGGCATTGGGTTTAAACCTGTCTTTATCGCTGCATCCTGCGTGCACATCTAGTCAGGAAACTACTCGTTTGAGTTCCGAAATAATAGGAACGACCTGGGTCTCGGGATGGTAAGGCCCATCTGGGTGAAGCTGACCGAGACGATTCCTAGTCCTCTTACTCGCACCACACTTTATTTACATGATCAAGGTGACGAGGACGAGATAGAATACCTTAAGACGGTCATTGCTATGCAGTTCGACGACCTTCGGGAGACATGTCTCCTTTTCCTATGAAAACTGAGTAAGATTAGTGTCACATTCTATGACAGACAAGGAAATATTCAGCGGTCAAAGCAGTTTACGAAAAAGAAGATTGACGACTACCGTGTCTCTTTAGAAACTGCAATAGTTTCAGCGGAAAAATCCTCTACGACAAGCCAAATGTATCACATTACGAAGTAGTTAGCCACGGGCCTAGCGCAGAGCGAGAGTCGCGATGCTGCCACCACTGAGGAGGCACGGAAAAGCCTCACTTCCGCGGAGGTTGTCTTGGCTTTTCCACTAAGAAGTGATTACCAGCCCTATATTTCTACAAGAGAGCAAGAACTCTTTGCCTTTCTTCCTCTCAGGACTTCAGACTACAAGGTAAGCAATATTAGAGTCTTGACATCCACCAGGGAAATCCGCTAACCATGACTAGTTTTTCATATCCAGTCAGACTTTGATACGAATGCCAACCGGCAGGATATCGTGACTACGACAAGGAGGAACCTGAACATTCGTGATTGGATTGCCAAGGCATTCCTGCAAGCAATTTTGGAATTTAACCAGCATCCAGTTCTTTGCTATTACTGGCCATTGTTTCTTCCATCTCAGGATAGTGGGAATGACTCGATTTGGAGTGGATTAGATGTTAAGATTGCATCTCTGGTTCAAGATACTCCTATTCTAAAATCTAGAAACCGGAGTGACTTACGTCTCATTCGCGACGTCATGATAGCCGCGAGTGGCATGACCGATGATGAAGACATACTCTTACTCGACGATCCCGTCGAGGACCCCTTCATCTCGGCCAAGTACCTGTACAAGGTCACCAAGCATTTGAAACCTTATGGACTAGAGACAGCATCCGCGTCTCTGTTTGTTGGTCTACTGAAAAGAGATCTTAGCGAGCAGAACTCCAAAATGCGCACTAACACAACGGCTGACGACTGGCATTCCTTAGTAGCCCAGATGTGTTCGAAGATATGTGATAACGGCTGGGTTGGAACCGAATTACTCAAGTCGCTTGAGCTTCTACCGTTGAGAGATGGCAAATGGATCTCGTGTGCATCAGGGCCGGTTTATTTTCCGATGACTGGGGATATCGAGATACCCGAGGATTTAGGCCTCAAAGTCCTCAGTAAGTCTGCGACTACCAACCCAGACCGAAGAGCTTTCTTTCGGCATCTTGGGGCAACAGATGCCACATTCGAACAAGTTCGATCGGCGATATTTTCTTCCTTCATTCAAGTTCCAAGGATATTGTGTACTTCAACTCTACATTATCTCCGCTACTTGTTTCTAACCCACTCAAGTCCTGAACATACGAGGGAAAGCTATAAGAACATATGTCTTTATACACAGGAAATAAAGTTATATCTAAGGTGCAGCGAGCACAGTATTTATGTGCCTGGAGATGAGCATCCTTTCAGTCCCGCCAGCCTGTTAAAAAATACCCATATGCCGACAGACTTTGATGTCCACTTTTTATGGCTCGGATATTTCACTATCGAATCTGAAGCTCGGAAAAATCCCCTGATTTCTTTCGAAAGGTGGCTCTGCTATTTCATCGGCATACAAGAGAGACTTACGATCTTATCGCCCAATAAGAAAGAGTTGTCACGGCCTTTTCGATACGTCCTCGCCCATCACCCAGCCAAGGTCCTCGGTCTCTTCGAACATCTTTGGCTGCTAGAAGGAAAGGAATTATTGAAACGCACAACTGCAGTGTATCAGATACGAAAAATCCCCGCAGGGGAGCTTTGTAAAGTTGACTTCTCCCTAAACCTTGAAAACACATGGCTTCCTCTACCTGAACTTAAGGATTCTGTTCGCCGGTACATGGAGTATCCAGAGCAGTTTCCCTTTCTCATTATTGAAGAAGATGGAGAGGCTGAACAAATGAGGTTCCAAATGGAGTTTCTTGAGCAAAAGTTTTGATGTTGGAGTATCTGCCGACCTGGACTTTCCTCTCGAGATACTCCATTGCATCCACAGATCCTGCGGAGAGCCTTTATCTATTTGTCAGTCATACAGGGTATTCGAGTTATACATAGCCATCTATGCTAAGCTTTCTGTCTCCCCGATACCGAGCATAGCACGAACAAGGATCAAGTAAAGTCTGATGGAGGTCCATTCTTCTAAGTCACTAACGTTTCGATAGAGAGTTCTTTGATTCATATGATGGGGACTTCATCCTCGCCCCATATACTGAACAAAGTTCAGGATGGACACAGCTTGACAACTGTGTCTGGGATGCACCATGTGATCTGGAGTCCGTGTTTTCTATAAAATATCAATATAAGAGGAGAGGTTTGAGCGACGAGGACATCAGCACCATCGAAAACCTTTTCCTTGGAACACTAGGCATACATAACATATCGGCAAAAGGTATTGTGTCGGAGCTCGAATGCCGCCAATGGGAGAGTCGCCGGTCGGAAGCTTGTGGAGATGAAGAGAATGATGGCCAGATTTTGAGCCTATACAAATATTTGCATGAGCAAGTCGCAGTTACTCCTGAAGTAAGGTACGCTGCCGTACAACCTTACTGTGCCAGACCGACGACATTGACTAGACTCTAGGGCTGAATTCGAATAATCCCCACTCATACTTTTGAGGCAGCACGGCAAAGCAAACTGGTACAAGACCTCTGACTGTTTGTGGTCTAGTGGAACAAAGCGGCCATTCAGAATGGCTTCGCGCTTCACAATGCTTTTGGTCTGAGGCAGATTCAAATGATTTGAACGGCAACCTACAAAGGTGCTATCCTGATCTTAAGGGTTTCTTTCTTGAGAAGCTTGGTGTGAAGATATCAGCCTATGACGCATTGGTGAACACAACTTCGGACAATCCAGAGGATATACAAGAGCTGATTACGTCTTTTTCTGACGAGGTTCGCGAATCGATCCCCAGATTTCCTGCTGAGTCAATCCGACAGGCAAAGATCTTCCCTGTCAGAAACCCCGGCGGGGATGTATCGTTGGTATCTCTTGATACGGATTTTGCTATTGCCGATAGACAAGGCCTTCGAAGAAACCTGCAAGATCACATCAGAATATTAGACTTTAATCTAGAAGATGTGCGATAGCTATGGCCATTCTTCCAATGGCTTGAGATTGAAGACCGATATCTTTCAAGATGCGTAAAAGGATCGGTCACCGTGTCTGAAGACGGCGCGGCGTCGGAAGAAGTAGATCCATGGGATCTGAGACTTAAAGCATATCACATCACTCGGTAAGACGGGTCACTCGTTCTTTGGGCTTTACTAACGTCCCCGTTCTCTTTAGAATCGCTGCCACTTTCCGCCTCTTTGCAACGTATGACAATGCTGCCTCACTATATCAACGGTTGAAAACCCTACGTGTTGTCGAGGTTGCCAAAATTTCTTCTGCATTGGAAATTACACAAGATCAGAAAATAATTCGGTCAACTCCACAATCTGTCACTGCGCACGTATCTGGTGACGAACCCAATTTCACCATCTATATTGCGAAAGACAATAAGAAGAAGATCTTTTCAGTTCTGCCAAGGATCGTGGAAGCATGGCTTAGGCAGGATAGGGATCACCGGCATACATTCGAAATGATTAGCTCGCTTACCTCTATCATTGCTAGTGACATTTCCGTCCTGGATGAAATACTCGAGGAACAAGGTATCATAGAAATGCCTTTTGAGAATAACGACACAAGTGGTACCAAGGAGGCTTCGGAAGGCGCATCTGAATGCCTGTCTGTGAGGGAGGTAGTTGGGAAGCCATCCAAAGAAGATCAAGGAGAGTCGCTGGTCCTACTGGGGCGTGAGTCTACATCTAAAGTTGAAGCTCAGGTATAGAGTCAGGTAGCTTAGTAGCATGAATCTCTTGTAACATTCAGAGATTTCATGAGTGTGCATGAACATAAATCGGTTTCCCCAGAGCATCCTTCTAAACTATCGCAAAACTACTAAGCACATCATACACTATAGTGTACCCCATTCTACGACCTTGACAGTCAAGATGATAGGATGTTTAACCAATTAGGATACATACCATTGGCCTTTGTTATTTCGTGGATGCATTCTATTATCATCTGCATTCGTTCCCCCTTCAACATTCATGTAATCGACCCCACCATATAGACCGCTGTCCTCCAACAAACGACTTAATTGTCTTTGCCTTTTACATTCTGATGTCCGACGCAGATAAAATCAGTGGCAAGAAGGCTTTTGAAGTCTATCATCCAAATCCTAACATTCATACCATCCACCATTTAGGTTCCACTTTCCTTATCCGACTTCCATCCCAAAGGATATAGGCTTCCATAAAGTCGTGAGTCATACCACCACCTTCATATCGATTCCTTAGTCGACAGGCTAGCTGCCTGTTAACACAGCGTTTCTCTAAGCTCACCGCAGATGAGCAAAGCTTTGCATCCCCGATTGCGAACTCGGAATAGCTCGAGAGCACATAGTTCTGCAGCTCCTCCTCCTTCATCTGTCGTAGGTTCTGCAACAGAGCATAGCCGCGCAAGCAAAGAAACCTGATATATCTCAGTTCTTGGTTTTCGGTCCTACTTAAGAACTTCGATGTCTGATTATCCCCAGAGCCTGATATGGCCGGTGACTTGGAGGGATGTTTCCGGAGCTGTTGTGCGACTATGTGTAATAAGGTTTTGTATTTGTCAAAGACAAACCATAATATCGGATCGAGGTTGAACCTGTCACTAGATAGGTGGCCATACGGCCAGACATCAACACATTTCCAGTGGGGTACTGTAACGTTGTGGCTGTCGTTACATTTGAGACCACTGAGATCACTGAGATGATTCGAGCCATCAGACTGCATATAAAGTCGCCAAGATTCATACAAAAGAAAGCCACGTTCAAAAGCGCAAATCTCTTGTTCGGAAAGGATCAATGGTCTGTCAACGATTGGGTGCCGCTCGGAAGCTAGACGCAGTCGGAGCCTGCTCTGTTCTGTCCGCGACAGCAGTCTTTTCCATGCTTCCGTTGAGTATTCGGTGATGAGATGGTGTGCCTCCTCTCTCTGCCGGTGAAGCTCACAGATCAAGGGTAGGTGACTTTCCCAGTTCGTGTAACACGACCCTTCTCTACCAACAGGTCCATTATTGTTACTCAGCATCCGATATGGGAGAGTGTTTATGATCAGAGTCCAATGCCTTCCAGGTTCCAGGGCTGCATATGAATTTTTCATTCGATGGATGATAGGCGCCATTATGAACGAACGATGGGCAAGGTAAAGCTGGAATATGACGGGCGATGCGTTGATGACGGACTGGAGATCTATCGGGGAGGAAATTGGTCGCATGATCATAATCATTACTTCACTTAGAAGATTTTCCAGCATTGACGCAGCGTCCATGTTGAAGAAGTGCTGAAATGTTGGTACATACTCAAGAGAGAGATATTCTTTGTGGGGGGACGCCTTCTATTTATACCTCAACGAAGAGGAAACTTTGCAATGTGGATTTCACGGTTTGGTGTTCATAGCTCCTCCGAACGCCACAGGATACCACTACGTCGACTGGCAGACTTATATACTCATGCAGAGTGCAGACGAAGGTTTGATCAAGAACCTTGAATTAAGGAGCCGTGGTCCCTTCAACGAGACAGACCCACTTGCGGCACATTTAAAGGTATGTGGCTTCAGTACTTTGAGGTAACATCTCGGCACTATCTTTATTCCTTGAACTCTTGCCGCTGGCTCATTTATCCACTTTGTCCTGACTTTTCGATGAGGTGTTGTATGTATATCTAGGTTAGTAGAAACCCTCTTATCGCGATACGGTCATCAGTGATGCACAGCAAATCACAAACGACGAGACCCACTGTATTGTACCCTACGATGATCACGCAGGCAACTAACTTTAGAGCATCACGTAACCTCCAACTCCAAGAAGAGCTCTACCAAGCTCTCACCAACTCTAAAAAATGGCCTCGTCCTCCTCCAAACCGCCAGAGGAAACGCCCATGCCATTTTCGTGCTATCAGTGCCGTAACCGTAAACTAAAATGCGATCGTTCAAGCCCCGAATGTAGCCGCTGTTCCGCCACCGGCACAAAATGCCAATATCCCTCTTCGCGCAAGAAGCCCGTGATAACAGCCACGCGACCACGGGTTAAAGAAATCGAGTCGCGATTGGGTAAGTGACTAGCAAAGCTTTGGAGCGATACTAATGGGAATAGTCGATCTCGAATATCGGCTCAAGGCGACGCAGGAGGAGGGGTATCAATCGTTCAGACCCTTTGAACCGTCGGAGAATCAGCTTACTGAGACGGGAAGATATGAACAACTCCCCCCGCAAGAAATCATCGAGGAGTTGTCAGTGAAAGTGCCGAGAGTAAAAGAAAAGGACTGACAGTTTGTAGGACGAATGTCTTTTTTACAAAGGTTCATTGCGATGCACAGTACATTCACCCTTCGCGATATCTTGCATCGCTGTATCTGCCGCCTCATATGCAACCACCCATGTGTCTTCAGTATATAATCATGGCACGAGCTGCACTTGTTTCACCGCCTCACAAACACCTCGCAGATCCCTTCTATCGAAGAGCGAGGTATTATCTTGAAGCTGATGAGCAAAAGGTCAGTTAATCACGAACCTTGCACCACATACGTCCACTAATAACATCAGGGTGAGGGAGAATATTTTGTCACTCTCGCCCATACACAATGTTGCATTCTCATGTCCCACTTCGAAGTGCTAAACCTGTGGTTTTCTCGCTCCTCAATGAGTACATCAAAGTCTGTCCGCCTATCGCAGATTCTAGGCCTCCACCAGCTCGACGGCAAAAATGACTGGAGACGAAATGCAACGCTTCCGGAACCCAAGGACTGGTGTGAGCTGGAAGAGAGGCGAAGGACACTATGGGCTGTCTTTTGCAGTGATAAGCATACGAGTGGTACGACGGGATGGCCAAGTCTGATGGATGTCAACAAGGTATGACCCATAAGAGCTGAGAAGATACGTGACTAATACCTTGAAGATCAGCACATTATTGCCAGCCTCGGACGAAGCCTTTCAACTTGGCATGGAGGAGCCTTCAACGTCGTTGCCTCAAGTTCTCGGTGGTGATAACTCTCTCTGCTCATCATTCGGATATCGCATCACAACAACTCATCTATTCCACGAATGTCTTGACCATACTTACCAAGACCATCAAGCATCTGACCTAACTGATGTTCAAAACAGTCAGTTCTGGAAGCGCCATCGCGATCTCGACACAAGTCTCTCAACAGCGTTCATTACGCTTCCGGAGCAGCTCCGCGGGTCACATACCCAAGAAGCTACCAACATAAACCTACAACTTCACACTGCGTCGATATGCATCCATCGCGTGGGCACCGTCCAGGCCATGAAGCACAACATCTCGGCTGACGTACTATCCAACACACGGGCGCGTCTTGTCCCTTCTGCTGACGCGATATTTAACATCATTGCTTCACAGCCTGACGTGACAGCCATGTTCGGCAAACCCCTCGTGACATTTGCAGCATATATGGCGACATATGTGTTTCTAGAAGATTATGTGTCGGCACAGAATCGCGCCAGCGAGATGAAAATGACAGCGCTCATGGATCTCATGATCACGATTGGACGCGAGAACCCTGTTACTGCATCTGCAGCCATACAAATGGCGCATGAATTACGGAAGACCGGGATTGATGCATTTGCCGTTGATAAGGTCCAAGATCTTATGGAAAGGAGTGCAAAAGGGCCGCTCTTGGGACAGCAGAATACGGCCGAGGGCAGCGTCTTGTTCTGTCCATTCGATGGACCTTCTGGACCTGCACCACCTGGCGTACCAAGCGAGATACTGAGGGGTAATCTCAGCGGTTTTCTTTAGCTTTAAAATCCCTGTCATTCGCCAAGTGTGATTCGCTGCGGATATAACAAAAAAAACACATTTGGGCAATCATTCGCATTGCGCGACATAAACGTGAACACGAGGTGACACCTGTCAATCAGCGACCAAACCCGTATCGGGTAATCAATACACAAGGAACTCAGCAGAGTTGACGCAAGTGGCGAACGGCCAAGCAAGGAACTCGATCCGTGATAATGATTGGCCTGTCACGAAGAATCATTGACAAAGCCTTTGCCATTTAGAGAAATGTATACCCGATGCTAACCAGTGGAGATTTGCTGCGCATCACGCCGACGGCCGATATTTTATACTCTGCCCGCATTGCATTTGACGTTTCTCCAGATATGCAAGACATTTCTGTTCATTTTGACTGTAGTTTTTCTCGGTACCCAACAGAACGTTGCATCCAAAATGGCGCCCATTTATAAAGTTGCTGTAATTCAATTCGAACCAAAGGTGAGTTTCTAGACTGTAGCTCTATTGATGTATCTGATGTCATTGACTTACACGTCATCAGGCCATCGTTGTCGAAGAAAACTTTGCAAAAGCAGAAAGTTATCTTCGCTCAGCCGCTTCAAAGGGATGCGATATTGCAATTCTCCCAGAATTCCATTTAACGTCATGGGTTCCCGAGCATTCCGATTTCATATCGGCCAGCAAGACATCAACAGCATATCTCGCAAAATACCAGGCTCTAGCTAAAGAACTCAACATCAACATCGTTCCTGGCACAATCTGCGAAGTCCATGCAGTTCCCGATTCTAAAGATGAGGAGCTCCGCAACATGGCATACTTCCTTGCCGCAGGAACAGGCGATATTTGTGGCTCTTATCAGAAGAAGAATCTTTGGCATCCAGAGCGTCCGCACTTAACTTCTTCGACGCATACACCTCATACCGCATTCGACACACCACTTAAACACGCCGATGGAAGACCTGTACGCGCCGGTATGGTGATATGCTGGGATCTAGCATTTCCCGAAGCGTTCAAAGCGCTCGTCAACGACGGTGCTGATATCATACTGATACCGTCATACTGGTTTATGGATGATAACGGCGAAGAGGGAGCTGGTCTCAACCCTGACTCTGAACGCATCTTCTTGAATTGTACACTTACAGCACGAGCCTTTGAGAATACGGCCGCGATCGTGTTTTGTAATGCTGGAGGCCTGAGTTGTGTGAATATGCCAATCCTGGGAGCATTGGGAAGAATTGAGGTTGGTGAGGAGAAAATGGAGATTGTGGACCTGGACTTGGATGTGTTGAGGGTCGCGGAGGAGACATACAAGATCAGGATGGATATGAAGAGCGAGGAATGGCATTACAAGTATAACATGAACTCGGGCTCAAAGGTATAGAAGGGACATGTATCGTTTACTTATGTATATAAGAGAAAATGGGTTCTAGCTCTCGTCAACCTTGGCATATGTGCAACTGTAGCATACCATCCACGAAGAATGAATGGAGCTTGACAGAGTCTGGTGATTATAGATCGGTTTGACATCTCGCTGACTCATCAAATCATCAAGCGTCATTGGTCTAGGGGTTAGGATTCAACTCTTCCATTGAGAAAAGTTGAGGCTCGGATTCGAATTCCGGATGACGCACGATCACTTTGTTTTTGTTTTTTGTTTTGTTTCCTCTCTGCTGTTGACTCTGTTTCTGGCCACCTGACCTTTTTCAGCCCATTTGAGTGATTGCCAAGAGTGATCTCGGCTTCGATCCCATTGGCTTGCTCTCCCCTTATCACAGAGATGTATGTATGTATGCCTGTTTTGCAAGACACTTGACTCGGATTTGCCAGGGGAATACTGCTCACCCTAGTTTCAACTCAATCGTTAGATCTGCCGAGCTGGTATGATCTGACAGTTCAACGTCTTTGACTCGCGATCCTGATCGGTCGTGTCTCAGACTACGCATCGACTTTTGAGTCTGTGCAATGGAGGCGCTAGAGGCGGTAAGGAGTTTCAGTCACGAAATATGATATGATCCTCTGGAGTCGCCCGATTCGGAAAAGACTGCATGAGGCTGAACATGTTATGCAAGGGAGGACACAATTTTAGGACTTCACAGCTGAGAGGTGATCCACAAACGAGACATCATTGGTTATGAAGGAGGTCTATGGATCATGTTATTTCCGTCGGGTTACACCAGCCAGGGGCTTTTTCTCCGTTCTTCATTTCAATAGTCTCTGTGTTACACACCTCGAGCCTCTTGGAAATGTGACTCGGGCACCCACCACAGAGCTCACTCTGTAAGGTCATCCCTTGGGGCACGATAGGTCTCTTGCATGCATGGCCTCAAAAGACATAACAGTGCGTTCAGGGGGTACATTTTTCAAGGTTAATTGTCAGAAATACTTGGATCTAGGTATGAACTGAGGCCAAAAAGAGGTACCATTGATTGCATGGTAGAACAAACGCCTCTGCAGTGCAATCGAGCTGCATTCTCGCCCCGCAAGGGATAGCATACAATACCAGAAATTTTGCTAGGCAGAGCGCACTGTTATTGTGAAATGTTACAGTTCCATCACCAACAGAGCCATCCAGAAGTTAACTTTCAAGCCTGTATTGGCGAAACCACCGGTTGAGTGGTCGATTTGATGTCACACGACAGTATCTGTTTGTCATCACAGTAACTACGCAGCTACGCAAGAGGTCTAGCCCTTTGAACAGGAAGCAAGAGCATCTAGTGGGGACTAGGCACCCCAGGGCCTCTGCAAGCATTAATTGAGAAGTGATACAGGTCTAAGATGCCACCGTCACTGTTCTGCGACGTGGGGTCCAAGGAATGTGATGGCGGAATGTACCCAAAACGTATCACACAACATCAGCTCTTTAACATCAACCAGGCGAGTATAATAAAACGGAGTTTTCTGTATCCTTGAGAATTCGCAAGCTATAGTTAAGAGAGAGAGATTTAGGTACTAATTAACTAGCTATCTTTTATATATTTAGACTAATATACTTAATTTAACTAATTAAATTAATTTTTTATTTTTTATTTAGTATTTTTTATAGATTTTTAT